>CM023608.1:3379159-3519159 GCA_013358685.1 Antennarius maculatus | reverse complement strand
TGAGCACAGCAAAAATTGTTAATGCAAGTGAATATATATATATATTAAAAAAAAAACAGCACTTTTAGGTTGGTTGAGGGAACTCTGTGAGGCGTTCAGGTTCACCTTCGAAAACCGCATAAACGTTTGGGTGATTGGAGTTGGTGGTATCATATTTACATCATATATTTAATACATCAGATGTTTAATTCATTCATCAAGAAGTTACTGTTTCAACATTGTCCTCATGATATCAATCATTGTTATAGTTGACCAAATTTATAAAGTGTTTACATCGGCTTGAGGAGGAGAGAGAACTATGTGGACATCAGTCAATCATTCCAACTGAACAATAATCATCAGTGATTGGTTCACTACAGGGTTCAGTATCAGAGCCCCAATACAAGAGTTCTACCTCCATTCTCATTGCTTCAATACTTCATAGCACTTTGATTTTCCTCGCCGCCGGGCTTCCATTTTAGGTGACATTTCTGTGACTGCGTTTGTAACACAGCAGATGTTGACCTGGAGTCCCTGAGCATGAAATGAAGCGTTGCGATGCCTCCTGTCTGTCTCCGTATGTCTGTCGTCTGACGCAGCAACGCAAAACCTATGCAGGTGTTTTCTCGTCTTCTCAGTTGGTTGTTGGGCAGGCGTCAACCCAAAGAATGATTTTTTTGTAAAATGTTGAATAAATTTTGAAAAGAAAAAGAGGATATATTTGTATAAAAAACAATAATGCATAAGTTTTGAATGGATTTTTTTTTTTTTTTTAATTGAATTAATCCTATACATTTGTTATTTCAAGGCTGTTTTTCATGGTCATCCCCAGACGGAGCAGGACTGGAGAAATGGATGTTATTATTGGTGGCCATAACTCAGTGTGTTCATTTGAACACTGGTGGCCAATTGTAATGTCATTTAAAAGAAATTATTTACAAGTAATTTGTTTTTATATTAATGAAATAGTATGTTGTCCATTTTATAGAGCTTTTATAGAACCTTGTCCAGATTTCATAAAAATATCCGTAGGGTTATTAAACGGGTCACATGATAGGAATAGTTAGATAGTTTGCTCTATGATATGGAGTTAGATTATTGTCTGTAATCTATGAAGCTACCACAATCCTTCAGAAGATGCTAATAATGAGCACTGAGGACAAGCCTGCAGCTCTAAACATAAAACATGCAAGAGTTTCTGTGAGCACTGAAAAAGCAACAACAACTCAGAAGCAGGAAGTAAATCAACATAGCAAATACTAATACCTTATAAAGATTATTAAGGAAAAAATAGCATGAAAGAAGTCAAATGATTTCAAAAACAATAAAACATCCTGGTAAGAAAGAAGGAAATGGTTTCTTGATTTTTTTTTTTTTTTTAATCTCTGCTGGTTTCAGTTTTTGTGGTTTATTAATGTTAATAACTGACATAAACCAGACAGAAGTCTGCATCTGTAATCAGAAGTTGACAGGTTGATTTGGCTCTGTGGTTCTCCTGGTGAGTTAAAGAATCATCTAATCAGAGCAGGAATAGAGATTTTCACAACCAAAATATACTTTGCTTTTTATTTAACTACCAAAAATGGAGAATTTGGGCCAAACATCAGTCACTGCTGCTGAAACCAGACTGATTTGGTTAACCTCACATTCTCTTCACATTTGGTTCTGTCGTTTTACAGACAGGAAATGTTTGAAGACGCTAAGACATCTCTCTACTTCTTCATTTTCTGGTTGGAAGGGTTTTTAAGATGTGGTCCCTGTGTGTCAGACAGGCAGATAAAGACAGGCAGACACACACACACACACACACACACACACACACACACACACACACACACACACACACACACACACACACAGTGCCACTCATTGTTTTCTGTTACTTGTCTCCACCTGGTCAGATGTTGTTTTGGCGTCCACTGATTTCCGTGGGCTCATTGTGCTCTTTATGAGTGAGTCCATTCACCCCTGACTTCCAGCATTGTTTCATTTACAGATGCTTCAAACTATTCAAAATATTTATCATGCAATTTTATTCTCATTTTGAGGACCCTTTTGTAGAAATAAATGCTTAACGACCCGCTTGCCTTCTTGTCTTGGCCTTGAAATATTGTACATTTTAATGCTTCCCTTCTGCAACAGATACGTCTTCTGAAACATGACAACTAGATGCTCCACAATCAATAGTAGGAAGAAATTTCACAAATTGTGGATTTGTATGAGATGAGTCAGAGCGAACAACACAAACTAAATGAGCAGCAAATCTAATGCTTTTCAATGGAATCTAGATGAATCTAATGAGATGTCATGTATCTTAACTTCATGATGGCTCATGTCTTTCAACATATTTTGTTCTTGTTCTTATCAGGGCTCTTTTCTGTTTCCTTTCATCTGAAATCGTGACAAACATGCAAAAAAAATAAATAAATAACAGGGACAGGGACAAACATGTTTTCACACCACTGTATTCTACTTTTCCTTTTCCTGTGTGGATAATTCAGGAGGACCCTGTAAAACAGATCTGCTCAATTTCCTCCTTTTAAAAAAATCACTTTTTCTGGACTAGCAGAGAGCAGGTAGTTCCTAAAATAGACAAAATATATTTTGTATGTTAATTTTCCCATGAAAAAGCATTTTTTTCCTTCATGACAATCTTTCTCTTAAAGATAAATATTGACAAAAATATACTACCACATAGTCTACATGCTGCAACCTTCCATTTATCAGCAATCCATGTAAGAAGTTCCTGGCATGTCAGGAAAACAGTTTAGGATGTCTGCATTTGCTCCTGATGGCTGAGAGTCGCTGACATGATGCATTCAAGGCCTGGGATGAAAAAGAGGAGAGACAGCAGCGAGAAGCTTCCCAGAGGTCACAGCAAAACTTCCAATTTTATTTACAGAAGAACAAAAATAAAATCTGAAAGACACAGGATTTCAAATGAAGTTAAGCACTGACAAATGAGATCGGTCATTGTGTCAAATATTTATTTCTTTAAAACGTTTATTACTGATTAAATTCATGTCGGGAAAAAATTAATAGTACATCTTTTTTTCTCCAGTGTACAGCAAAAACCACAGCTGATGAGTGTTTCAATCGTAGCACATGGGGCATGTTTGACACATGCAGTTTGGTGTGCTAATTATGGGTGTATGTTCTATATTGAATATAAACACACAAATATATTTATATATACATACACATATTTGAATACAGGTCAGAGTGTAAGATTTGAAAGCACTTCTAGGCCCCTGAAGGTCACACTTGACCTCTCACCCTGGATCAGGATCCCAGACCGGAAGCCAGTCTGCCCAGAATGAGAACTAAACGTTTCTAACAGAAGCTCAGCCAACATCTGTAGCTGTTTATTACTCTCCCAACTCAACGTAAAAAAAAAAGTGTCAGTTGTCAGGTATTGTACAACGCTTCGCCTCCGTGACAAACCCTGGACATGGGGAGGAGTTCTGACCTGAACACACTGGTATCCAGTGCTACAGTCCATCCCCTATTCTTCCCACATTAACAGTCCCATTGTCGGCCACGCTCACCTCATGGCTGCTAAAAAAAAAAACACTGCGCTGTAACGCTTCGGTCAAACAGGTGGTGGGAGGGTCGTGACAGAGAAAAGCAAAGATTGGAGATCAGAGTTTAACATGAGTTAAATGACATAATCTGTAGGCTGACAAAATACAGTAAATTCTTACAGTCTAAAATGTCAGCCATTACCATTGACAAGCCCCTTTCAAAACGTATTACACGCTCAAAAAAACCAGTCTGGTCGCCGCATCGACTCGCAGACGCCACATTCCAGAGTAAGAGCCTCTCCTTGGATCACATGCAGGTTGTGAGTCTGCTGATGTGACGTGCTGATATGTGCATCCTTGAGGTGAAAGGTCGCAGGTGTAGATGTAGACGGAGAACAGAAGAGGAGGGCAGCCCTGAGCACTTCCTGTTGATCCCGATTCACCCGGTTTCTTTATCAAGCAGGGGTCACTCTGGCAAAAGTCCAACCAGAGATGCCACTGAGGTCTTACTTTTTCTTCTATGCTGTTGGCAGTATCACTCTTTAAAAAAAAAAAAAAAAAAAATTGAGCAAGAGGTTTAAAAGCAAGCTGTGAGAGCTGAGTAAAACCGCAATGAAGGATGTCCCAGAGCTTCACATATGGTTCTGTTGCTTTTCCACACTTTAAAAAAAAAAACAACAACCTAAAATCAATTTTCACTGGTTCAGCATTACTGGAAGTTCAAGGGGAGAGGGTGGGAAGCTTGGCAAAAAAAAAGAAAAAAACCATAGACATCTGTTATACCCATTAGATTAGTTGCTAAAAGTCATCTACCAATAATCACCATCTGTGCGATTTCCCCCCCCCCCCCCCCATCAAGTCAAATAAAACAGTTCCATGAATTCTTGGCGTGAGTTGTGGCAACACAAGTCTCTGAAACTGTAGAGGTGGTGAGAAAATCTTCCCTATGAAACCTCCTATTGATTAAAACCTCACATCCCCAAACCCTCCAGGAAAGCAAAACAAGATACACGTAAATCCAAAGAACAAAGAACCCTCCTCGTCCTCCTACGCAGGTCTCACTTGACGCTGGATGTCCAAGTTGCAGTGAAATGAAGAGATGAGATACTGGAGGAAGAATACAGGGATAAAGTGGATTGAATTCTGAGCATTAAGGAGGTCAGCTAGTGGCTCACAGACCCTTATGTCAATAATGTCCAATCTGCTTCCAATTCCAAATAAAACATGATCTGACATCAAATAAAATCTGTTCATTTTTTTAAAGTCTTTATGATTGGTTTGTCCAAAGAGGGACATATTTTTCTTTTTTTTTTTTTTTTTTTTAATCTTTCACTGTATATTTATTAAATCTTTATCTGCTCTTTAATTTAGATGAACTGAGTCCCATCTTTTGTGTATGCATGTGTGAAGAAAAGACACAAGCCGGCCTTTTTGCGGATGTCTTCCGAGTTTGTTAGCAGCACTTTTTCTTTCGTTTACTATTCCGGGTGAGTTTGACCACGTCGTTCTGTTGCTGTTGCTGCTGCTTGGCGAGCACCTCCTTCTTCGCTCTTAGCACTAGCTCTGTGATGCAGTTGAACATCTGTGGGAGTACAAGCACAAACCGATGGTGTTTGGTCAGCACAGCAATCAATGAGTCACACAAAAAAGTTCTAGATGAGTGTGTTAGCATGCAGGAAGAGAGCAGTGACACTGAAACCTGTAGAGTTGGTATTTCCATAATATTAAAGGTGCAGTTTGATTTTTGTTGTTAAATGGAGGTAGGCGTCAATCTTATCTTTCTGGTGCACATGACGCGGTAGCAGTGTGTTAGCTAAAATCTAAAATCCGCTCATTCTTCACCGCAACATTTGCTTATTTGTATGTTGTTTTACATATTGTTTTATATACAATATTTTCCGCACTATAAGGCGCACATTCAATGAATGGCCCATTTGAAACCTTTTTCATATACAGTGGTACCTCCACTTACAAATGTCTCTACTTACAAAATTTCTCAGCAAGAAAATATTGCCTCTAGTTACAAAAGAATTTCGAGTTACGACAGGTAAAAATACAGTATGGGCTGATACTCGCAGCTCCCACAGGTTCCTGAACGCAACATTCTCATTGCTGCTCTGCCATTGGCTATTACCTAGTATCTTTCTGGCATCCCATTGGCTAAGAGGGAGCTCTGTGTGGAGCTAGATCGGTGTTTATGCAGGGTCCTCATCATTCGGCCCCTCGACCCGTGAGGTGTTCTGATAGTTTTGCGCAAATATATTAACTTTTAGAGTATTCACTATGGACCCCAAGAAAGTGACGGAGAAAAGAGGAAAAGACGAAGGAGTTTTTTGTACGTACAAACAAAGCAAGAGATGATAGAAAAGCATGAAAAAGGGATGCGTTTGGTTGATCTCGCCAAAGAATATGGCCGTAATGCATCTACAATCACCACATTATTAAAACTAAAGGAAGTTTAAGGAGTTTAAGGCATCGCGTGGGTGGTTGGAGAAGTTCAGAAGGAGGACTGGAATTCACTCTGTTGTTCATGGTGAGGCAGGAGCGCATGAACCGAAGAGGGTAAAAAACAATGAGGACAGCAGTTAAAAGGTTAATGACCGTCATTTTTATTTGTTATTCTATTGTTTTTTACATTATGCACAACTCTCATTTATTGTGTAATAATCTAATTTAAAATGTATTTGTTACATGTTTTGATGCATTTTTATGCTTTATAAAACATTTATGTCGGAATTTGGGGGGCTTGGAACGGATTAGGGCATTTACATGGAAAACGCATCTCTTAGGGCGGAAAATACTGTAGTCTAACTAGGAGGATGTGCATGACTGACTGAGTTACCTCTTCAACATTGATGTTCTCTTTTGCACTTGTTTCAAACAGGTTGATTCCCATTTGTTCGGCAAACTTCTGTGCATCAGTCGTCTCAACCACCTTGGAGTTGGGGTCGTCGTTTTTGTTTCCCACTGAAAAAACAAAAACGCAGGCTGACTCAGCAGGGTCGACTCAACATACAGCAAATATCACATCTAATTCTTCTCAAGGCCTGAAGTGGAGCAGACGTGGTCCCACGGATTCACCTAATATCCGGCACACGTCGTCACAGTTCTGGTTGATTTCATGAAGCCATCGTTTGACGTTGACGAAGGATTCTGCACTTGTGACGTCGTACACCACAATGACGCCGTGCGTCCCCCTGTAGTATCTGCATGCAGACACAGTTAGACAACAATGTAAGGAAAGTGAGGGAAGCCCCACATTTTAATCACTTTTATTTCAACATCTGTGTTTTCATGATGTTTAATAGCTTGTGTCTAGCATCCCTGTGCAGTGGATTAGATCTATAATCAGTGTTTTATTAAATTATCATGACAAGCTATTAATTCCGTATTTAAATAACATTATTCCAACTGCACTCTTTTGTTGTTTTTACCTTTACCTTCCTCACTTTATCGGATCCCTTAACCACAGGTTGCACATAAATATAGCGTGAACCTGAGCCGACTGTGACACAGCTCACTTTGTTGTCTGTGTGAACAAAGGCACACTTTGATTTTTATCAAATAAGGAAGTATGCAGCATTTGATTCTCAAGTCTCATACAGAGGATGATGGTTCATTTTGACCCAACTGTCCCATTTGTCCAGGAAAGAAAGCAAAAGTAAGCAAAAAGAAAGACTGCCTAGTTTCTCTGCTGTCTGAACATTGATAAATATACGATAGGTACTGAACACAAGATCAAATTCACTGAAGAATCAAACCAGAAGGAAAAAGCATAATTTCCACCTCAGAATGCTCTATTTTCGCCTCAAAATTTTCAAGGTTCTGGGCCACACCCTTATACGCATTTATCTACAAAACGCTTCTGCAGAGGTCGGAAGCAGGTGTCAAATTTCATAAACCAGCTTTGGGAATGAAAATAAGAAGAGAAGAAAGAGCTCATCAGAAGAAAAAAACATCTGAACAATAAACACTTGAGCTGGTTGTCATGCATTTTGTTGATTTTAAAGAACTTTGACAACATATGGGTGTGTTTGGTGGAGGAGTTCCTGCAGAACGACTGGCAGCCAGGCTTCCCAACAATGATGGTGTATGGTCACCAAAATTTTTTGCACCACAGACCGGTTTCATACTAGACCACGGGTCGGCAACCTGCGGCTCCGGAGCCGCATGCTCTTTAGTGCCTCCCTTGCGGCTCCCTGGAGATTAATCACAACATAAAAAAATAATACTTAACAGAAAAAAATAGAAAGATATTCTACTTATAGCTAAAAATCTTTAAAAAACAAAACTTATTGTTGTAAATTTCCTACGCTTTATTACGTTATCATCCTTAAAAATTTAGTCAGGCACCTTTTAGGACAGCTCAGATGCACTGTGGGGTCCTAGGCGATTGTAGCCCTGGCTTTAGAAAGCAGTGGTGATTGGTTGGCAGCACAGTGGGCGGGTGATGAATGATGTGACATGAGTCCTGACCAATCGGGTGAGACTCCCGGTGTCTCTGGCCACCCGAGGGCGGGTCTACTCGGGTCTACTCCTTGCCGTCAGGGTGGCATTACCACTCTGTCCTGGAGGGCTGCTGGACCGGGTCAGGTTGAGAGAGAGAGCGCCACGAGGATTCAACATTCTATTTAATAAAGGACAGCAGTGCTGCGGCCATTCTGTGGTGAGTGAAGAAGGTCCGCTGCTTGTCGGTACACATACAGTATATGTGCATATATATGAGTTCATACAGATTAGACGAGAATTGAAAGTCGCGCCAGCCGCGCTAATTGCGCTAGCCACGCTAATCGTACTAGCTGCGCTAGTGAGGTTGGTCATGTTAGCCACGCTAGGTGTGCTGGTCACGTGAATCGCTCCAGCCATGCTGGCTGCTAATTGCACTGTTAATAATGGCGATGTGAATACTGTAGTTATTATCATTAATCCAAACAAGTGTGTTCCTGTTTGGGTTTGTTCAGCCTTATTATGTGTAGTATTATGTACGTATGGCCTGTCTGCAGAGCAGGTTTTTCTGGTAGGGGGTGAAATCGGGACCGAGTTCAGGACCGGAGAAGCGCCTGTTGGTCCGTTGAAGAAGGACGCATCTGATGGATGGAGGCGATTCTGGAGAGCGCGGTGAACTACAAAACTGAGTCGTTCACGAAATTATATTCTGTTATACTGCAAGTTACTAATTAAATGCCAAAAATCAACTGTTCCCTGTGTGGTGCCTGCTCTCTGACCGGAGTTACCGCTGTGGATAAGGTGGTTCCAACACACAAACAATGTCCCTCCGATTATATCTCCAATAGATGGTGATTACACGAAGGACTCATTCATTAAAATAATGAAAACAAAACATAATACAGAAAGTTAGACATTCTTCTCTCTGCAAAGAGAGTGAAGGAAAGAAGACCTAACATCACCAATCAGCAAATCTAGGACATTAATTCAACTCACAGCGCTTTGACAGAAAAATCAAACAGAACCATCCAGAGCAGGCATAAGCAAATTATTTATTAAAATCCTTTTCAATGAGAAATAATTCTAATAAAAAATTTGATTCAAGAGACTGCACCGATGAGGTTTTGTTTTTTTTTTTTTTTAATATAGCGACGTACAATCAGTGCATTCAATGTAGGAGAAATACTGATCATTTCTATGTAAAATGGGGAACAAATCAATCAAAAAATAAGGATTACTGGAAGCCCTGAGCTTGATTCTCTGCAACAAGAGGGTCCCATCTAGGGGTAACGGGAGACTGAAGTGTGTTGCGTATGTTCGGTCTACACCTTTGCTTTGGTTGTGGTCACTACAGAGAATCCAGCTTCACAATGATAGGACGTTGGAAATGGACCTCAGGTTATACTGGCTTGAATTTAATCCAGATCGCTGGCATAGTTGTGGGCGCTTAATTTTGGGGTAACGGTTGGTAACCTGTCACATGACCGAGACCTGTCAAGAGGCACAGATGCATGCATTCGTCTGCGCGTCATTTCGCACAGAAGTCCCTTTTCAAAATGAAACATCTTAAGAGTGATAATAAAAAAAGAAAAGAAAAATTCAAACATTCTGTGCTGCCCGGTACCTATGTGTCACGTGTCGAACTCTAACCCCCGGGCAAATGTGGCCCGCCACGTCATTGTATGTGACCTGCGAGAGCTTAAAAGGTTTGATTGTCTTATGATAAAGTCAAAACGATGCATTGACCATAAATTACATTTACATTTTTGACGCTCATCCCAGGGATGCACTACTTTCTTGAGGTAAAATGAACTGATATAAGTCGTTATTTTGACACCAAGCACGGAGCTAAGTTAAGGCCCAGCAGGGAACCTAACACCACAGCCGGCCGAAGAGACACGAAGCTACGTAGCTTTTTCATTAGCTCTTGATGAAAGCACAGATAACATGGATGCAGCACAGCTTTCCATTTTTATTAGAGGTGTGAAGTCAGATCTTTCTGTCACTGAGGAGCTGATGGATGTGGCTGCCATGCATGGGACCACAAAGGGATGGGACATTTTTGAGAAGTCCGTGAATAAAAATGCATTGCCCTGGGAAAAGTTGGTGGGATTCACCACAGATGGTGCACCTGCAACGTGTGGAGGAAAAACCGGCTTAAATGCCTCTGGTAACCATTGCACTATCCATTCTGAAGCTTTTGCGTGGAAAGGCACTGGGAATGGATGATATGGTGACGATGTTCATGAAAACAGTGCGTTCATTTGTGCGTGCAGCCTAAATCACCACCAGCTCCAGCTCACGTTACAGGACATGGGCTCGGCACATACTGTGCTGTACCATACAGACGTACTGTATGTCGGCTGAATAGGAGCAATGTCCTTAAATTATATATTTCAGAGATTATGGAAAATATTGATGCAGAGTAAAGGAAAACATATCCTGACAAATTAAGGATTTATGTTATAATAACAGCAACTAGCAAAGACTTTTTTTTTTTACATGTATGCAAATAAATATGTAATCTTGGTAAGTTAAATAATTTAAGAATTTGGTGTTATTTAAAACTAGAGTAGCTGCATTGATTTTTCATTACATTTACAGTATTTTCAATGAATGGCATATTCAAATTAATGAATAAATGAATAAATTGAAAAAAAAATTCACACATAAGGTGCACTGATTATAAGACGCACCGTGAGTTTTTGAGAAAATTAAAGGCTTTTAGGTGTGCCTTATAGTGCAGATAATAGTATACTTATATTGATACTGTCTTAGTTACATCTGGCCCTTTGAGGGCAACCATTATGCTGATGTGGCCCTTGGTGAAAATGGATTTGACACCCCTGGTGTAGAGGGTTTCACGTTTTTTGGATGCATTTGTTATTCAGGTTGTCTCCACTGCAGTGCCGCAAATACGGAGGAACCACTATGAAATATGCTGTCCTGGCCGTGATCAGGACAAAACTCACATTGCCGGATACACAAGGACACTATAATAAACTTCTATCTGTCACAAAGGACAGTCTCAGAAATGACTTCAGTCACACCAGTGCTGCTCAGATGCTGGCCGAGTTAAGCACGAATGATTTACTAAACTCCCATTCTCTAAACTGGTACAGCCAGCCCCTGTACCAGTTTGATAGCCAGCGCTAGTGTGACACTGAATGAGTCATTCACTGTAAGAAACAGTGAAGGACACTCAGACGAAGACGACAGTCCCACACAAGCTATTCTACAGCGTTTCAGCCACTGGGTTCTCCATCAGAGAAAGAACGGAACCAAATGGATCAGACGACCATGTCTTATCTGGAAGACTCGCTCACAGTGACAAACACGGAGATGATGATGCAGTATTAGTAGTAATTGTAGTAACAGTACTGGTAGTAGCAGTTATAGTCGCGGCAGTGATCACATCATAGAAATACATCCCTTATAGATACCTGAAACATTCTAACAAAAAAACTTTTTTGCACTGACGTCTTTTTCCAAATCACCTCAACCTTGATGATAAATGGCACTACATCCAATGAAGAACTAAAACCTATTTAGTAACTTGAGTTTTAGTTACTGCTAGCTACAGCAGTGCGCAAAATTATTCCACCTGCATTGTATATTAGTTTTACAGGCCAAAAACATTATTTATTCACTGTTAACCAAATCTGCAGCTCTTTATAGGAAACCCAGCAAAGATGATGCATATCCTGACACCAGCTTCTGGTAGCATTATTAAGGGATCTTAGAGTTGATATGCTGGAACTGCACTCTTAAAATCCAAGATTCAAGATTTTCTGTGGGCTTTAAGTCAGGTGACTGACAGCCCCTAGAATGATCCAGGACTTTCTCTGAAACAAGTCTTGGTGAACATTGAGGACTGTTTGAGATCAATGCCATTTGGAATGTCCAATGGGGATCATTCTCACAGATGAAGAGATGTGTTGACTATGGAAAAAAAATGTATTGAACTGAATTTAATTCTGAATTCTGTCATTTTGTGATTAAAAAATTTCTGCTCAAGTAGAGCAAATATTGCCAACATGACAACAACTGAAACATGAAAATGCACTTTACTAGATCACACTAGAGGAAGCTGGTGGGCCTTATAATTAACACATATTTTGACAACTCTTTAAGGGTGGGAATATCTATTCCTCGGTTGCACACAGCACCATAATAATGCGGACTGACTGAGATTAACTACAGGTGTGAAAAATTCCAGCAAGTTCCATTCTCGGATTTAAAGGATAAAATCAATGTTGTGTTATCTACTCTCACCATCAACAACTCACTTGAACAGAAGAAAATCAACGATTTATTTATCTTATGATTAAGAGCCGACTGTAAAAGCAGCTTATACCTCTGTACCGCTTAAACAACAGTCAAAAACTACAGCCAGTCTATCACCCACTGAGACAATGTCCTCCTATTAAAGTTTTTCAATAGTATTTGGGCAGCAGTGGTGTTACACGTCGCAGGCACTCAATAAACCATAGGATGTGGCCACAGAGGCAACAGTTACTTCCGTGCTGTTTGGGTGATCTGTTGTAAATTAGACACATTTAGGACCTTAGAATGTGAACTATCTTCTCTAAAACAGTGTGGACTCACAACTGCAGGAATACTGCACAATCCCAGACAACAATACATAAAAGGGCTAGCCATTATGCAGAATGAAAAAGGAGATCCATGAGGAATCCTACAGTTTCATCGAGAAGCATCAACCTATTCTGGATATCAACAAAATACTAAAATCATCCCTACACTGAAAGAGCTTTTCTTGGTTTCAGCTGAAAGAAAATGACAAGTTTCACATGAAAAGTCAAGGTCAGTGTGTACGATCTACTTACGTGGAAGTGATGGTGCGGAAGCGCTCCTGCCCTGCTGTGTCCCAGATTTGTAGCTTCACCTTCTCCCCATTGATTTCTACTGTCCGGATTTTAAAGTCCACACCAATTGTTGTGATATAACTACCTGCAAACACGCACGCCAACAAAAGATCAATTTAAAATACAACAAAGTATGAAGTGGAATTATGCCATTATGCTAAGGTAGAATCCCACACACCTGAAAATGTGTTGTCTGCAAATCGCAGGAGGAGACTGCTCTTCCCCACTCCTAGGGAGAGAAACAGAAACACAGGATGCAGCTTAGAGTAAACAAAATTCCCCCCCCCCCCCAAAAAAAGACTAAAATGAGCTCATTCTGTGGAATATGTGCATTAAGGTTTAAAACAAAATACAACTGCCTGCGGACAAACACAGTGTGTTTCGGGAGGTTTGGTGGAATAGAAAAGAAAAAGCTTCTCTTTAGCCTTCATTGTCAACATTACATTCTTGTCACCCTATGAACAAAACCACATGATGGCTGTTAATCTAAACCTAGATAGCAAGATCATTGTAGTACTCATTTAATACTAAAATACTTAATTTTTAACAATAAAGAAAGATTGCACTAATTGTACATTATACATACAGGAGGAGGAGGAGGAGGAGGAGGATGAAGAAGAGGAAGAACAGGAAGAAGAATAACATTTGTTCTCGTAGGGAAATTATTTTTCCACTGTTTGTTTTGCTATTGTCACACATAAATATATGAATAGGCCCCTGAACGCGCGTGCACACGTGCACACACACACACACACACACACACACACAGACACCTGTAGGCATGCAAATAGGGAGAGGGTGATGGTAGAGAGGCAGACAGCTCCTCCGTGATGCGCCCGAAGAGCAAAATGTTGGGGGACGATGCCTTGCTCAAGGGCACCTCGGCGGTGCTCCAGTGGTGAACTGACATCTCTCTGACTGCTAGTTCACACAAGTTCACAAATTTTTGGCACACATGGGTCTGGAACCAGTCATATTGCGGTCCCTAGCCAAAGACAGTGGAACGAACTACTGCCACCCAAATGAAAGATATAAAATGGGCATGGCAGCACAGCACATTGTCTTGTAAATCATTCTGGTCATGCACGGAGCAGCAGGTAAAAAAATACAGTAGTTGTGAAGGCTTACATCAAGATGACAGAAGACAGACATTCAATGAACAAATGTTTTCAAATAGGATCATAAATTCATAGGGTGAGGATTTTAAAAATGACACAAGTAAGATCTGTGCCACGTCTTCATCAGGTTAGTTGTGAGTTTAAGGTTTGAGGTTAGGAAGCGACTTTGCTGCCCAGCCTGCAAGGATTTGGTCTCCAGCTCTGCTGCATCACCTACCTATTGTGTTCTTGTCATGTTTTTCTGATCGCTCTAAACATAAAATCTCTCAGGCTTTTGAGGACTTCAAGTGACAGTTTGGTTTGACAATAACAAAAGTTTTAAAACCAACTTTAATGTTCTTCTTGCGGCGTGATTTAAAAAAAGAAAAAAAAAAACAACAAAAAAACATGTTACTCCTCTCAGTCAGCAATTAAATTCCTGTGGTTGTCAGAACTGAAAACATTTGTTTGCACCATGAAACTGAACAGACGTATGCATGTGTACATGACTGATGTATTGTCAAACCACATACAGATGTCACATTCATGAACTACTGCAACATATACCAAAAGAACTACTGTATTATAAAACTAAATGTGGCCAGGACATCCTGTCTGCAGAATGTATGATTCTGCAGACAGGATCTTTACTCAATCATCTCTGTGCAACAGTCAGTCAATCAGACTTCAATCCTGCAGCTGCAGGGACACTGTGAGCGGCAATGAAGAGCTTGCTGTGCTGATGGGTCGGTGCCACGATCGGAGCTATCAATGGATGCAGAGATCATTGCCTAGAAAAAGACGTCCTCCTGATCGAAGCAACGCTCCAGTTACGGGAGGAGCCGAATTCAAAATGTGTTCACAGTTCCATATAACCGGTCTTCGTAAGTTGCACACGTATTTACTTGAAGAAGCCAACCACGATCGTGTCTTAGAATAATGATGCAAAACATATAAGAATCTAAACATTTTGTACGATATAAGGTCTAAACCTTATGGATAGTAACTACTTTTTTAGTCTAACTGTAGCATGCATTGCCTGACTAGGTGCTAACTCCACTGCAGTGCAGCATTCCTCCGCTATTGAGTAGCTAACACTATCATGCTAGGTAGCTAAATAACAAAATACATTTCAATTACTTTGCCTAAATTAGTACTCCTACACCCTGAAGCAAATATAAGAAGTTATGTTTAACTAATGTAGACAGAGAATCTACCTCTTCTAAAACTAGCCTATCAGCTAACTTTATCTAACAGCTACACAACCAAACTTCCACCTAGCCAACACTGCTAACATAAACTGCTTGAGGCCTAATAAAAGAAATACTTTAACTTCAGTACAGTTATTTTGGTTACAATCTAAGTTTAATTGTGGTGCAAAATAAATCTCAGTCAATATGTGAAAAAGACCTTTGATAGACGAACCCTAATCAGTAGAAGATATCCGGCCTGAACGACTGACATGCCGAGTCCCGGACACACAACCTCCGCCCTGTCAGCGCCGCAGAAATATGGCGGGTGTGTACGTTTCACCAAATATTTTGGAGTATAAAAATAAATAAATCAAATTGTGCAAAGCCATCACAGGAATACGCTGCAGATATAAAGCTATGTTTATGCTTCAACCTTGTCTAAAAATACGCCAAGGCCCACTTCCCGTCTTACATCCCCGACGTCGTCTTACCACTGTCACCGATGATGAGCAGCTTGAAGAGGTAATCGTAGTCCCTGGCCATGCCGGTAGCTGGTGGTTCACCCCCGTCTTGTGTAGCTTCTGTGCTCGTTTGCTGTGTGGCACCCACCCTTGACTTGTAAAAAAAAAAAAAAAAAAAATACCAGCCCCCAGATCCCCCGTTATGAAATTCAAAGACTACTAACGATGCTACAAACTGTTAGCCCCCCCGAGCCGACGGCGTTTTTCTCGGGGTTTCGCGGCGTCAGCAATCCTCTCCCTCCGCTGCAAATAGCCGGAAACTCCGCTTCCTTCTCTGTTGGAGCTGCACCCAACTCTGAGACGGCCTCACTGCGCAGACTCCTGCCAGAGCGCCGCTGTCCCATCCCATTGATGAACACCTCTCATAGAAAGGAAACACATTACTACCATTGCATCGCTTCAGAAACACGGTCCAAAAATGTCAGAAGCGTTCACACCGATTAAGACATCTGGGAATAAGTAAAACTGTATAGACAAACCCGTATGTGAAAATTCCCTTCATTCACTTATATATACACAACATTCATATGACATATATGTCAGGTTGGACACTCGGGAAGAAGAAGAAGAAGAAGGTATACTTTATTCATCCCCTGGGGGAAATTACATTTGCCACTCGGGTGTACATTTTTTTTGTGTTTTTCACAGATTTTGGACAGTGAGGGGAGGTTGTTTGAGAGAGGAATGAAAGAAGCCATCCATGTCAGAGTGGAGTGCCTGTACCCCGTGGAGGCCATTCCATGCATTCATAGTCCCCCCAAAATTCATAAGAAGGAGCCCGCCTCAGACCTATCGTCAGCAGCATCAACACACATACGACATTGCCAAGCATGTTATCACCATCTTGGCCCCGCTAGTGGGGAATAATCCCTACCATCTACAGAACTCCATGGACTTTGTGGAAAAGGTGAGAGGGCTGGATACAGATGGGACAGTAAGATACTGGTGGAAACAGTAAGATACTGGCTTTTACAGGACAACAGCCAGTGTCTTACGATGGTTGTGTCTTACAGTGGTCGTTGGAAGGAACCTCAACCCTGAACAAATCTGGCAACTTTTTGGACCTCTGCCTGAACACCACCTACTTCCAGTACAGAGGGAGTTTCTACAGGAAGACACACGGATGTGCCATGGACTTGCTGGTGTCTCCTATTGTGGTCAGTTAGTACAGGTACATGGAAGAAGTGGAACACAGGGCCCTGCACTCGTTCAACAGAGCAACACTAAGCCACTGGTTCCAGTATGTGGACAACACATGGATCAAGATCAAAATCCATGAGGTGCAACCTTTCACCGAACACATTAACTCAGTGGACAGTAACATCAGGTTAACTAGACAGGATGTAAAGGACAACAGTTTGCTCTTTTTGGATTGTGAGGTCCGCATAGAAGATGACAGAAGTCTGACTGTTGGACTATATAGGAAACCAACACACACGGACCAGTAATTACATCCTGTTTCAAAGCGGTGATATATTGTAATCGTCAGTGTTCGTCCTTTCGTCCATCTGTTCGTTAGTCCACCAAATATCTTCGCAACCGTTGCAGATAGAAAGGTGAAACAAAAAGCACATTACTCGGGTGGCAAAGGGGATGAAAATGAAATGATGACCTTGACCTTGAGAAAAGTAGGTCAAGGTCAGATTTCAACTTTTGTACACTCAGGAATCGGATTAGATATTAAGACGAGCTTTGATCTATCTATGCTCTGGCTTTAATCTATGGTCAAAGCTAGTGCATAGCTTTGACCTACCCTGAAAGATCAAAAGCTATGCATTTGTCAGGTACTACTTTCAGGGTACACTGACCTACCCTTCGCGGGATGTTGCAGTCTCTGACCGCCTTGGTTCCTTGGTTTAATTTTGAATTTGAAATTTAGCCAATTCATCAGAACAGGATTTGTCAGTCTTCCTTCACCTCAAGGAAGAGGGGCACTCATTTCAAGATACCAATGTTCAGATTTTGGACAGGGAGGAGAGATGGTTTGAGAGAGGAGTGAAAGAAACTATCCATCAGAGTAGAGAAGCCATCTCTGAATAGTGGGGGGGGGTGGTCTGTGAGATCAGCTTTCACCTATTAACAATCAGGTCGTTTCGAAACTCCCTAAAAGAACGACAAGCAGATTAACCCAGGTAAGGTGTCTCATGCTAATGGCACCCATTGGTAAACAAAGGCTCAGTGAAACTCGCATTTTAACGACCCTCATTGATACCCCCTGTTACCCCCATTGACCATTGTTGAGGAGCTGCTCCTCTGCTGGACCGAACAGAACATCCCTTTAAATACTTTTGTCCAACTTTTTTAAGTTGGACAAAAATGAAGTTGTGACCCCAGCCTCTTCCTTTCCCTGTGAAAGGTTGTTTTTTAAGAATGTCGAAGTCGTTTAGAAAAAATAAAAAAAGAAATCGCCTGAGCTCTTCTTTTGTGCAAAAAAATTGCTGTTCCTCAATAAAAACACCTGAGTTATGAAATCATTCAGTACACTAGGCATAGTGTCATGTATTAACCACTAAGTACACCAAGCACAATCCCAAAGAAAATATGACTAACAAACATTTTAAGCTTTATTTTCTTTCTTTTATTTTTGCTTCATAGGTGGAATTTTTACGATCGGATAAAAAAAAAAAAAATTCATAAAACACTGTTGTATCACCAAGTCACCAAGTGACAGCTTATACCAATTCCTGGCTGATTGTTGGGAAGAGCTGACGGCTACCAAACTGGTGGCTCAGGAGCGACATTCCCGACTGGTCACACCTGCAAGAATCAATAATCATAAATCAATTTCCAATAATGTATGGATACGATAGAGCGAGCAAGGATTAACACATTAAATTAAGTTTTATTTTGAAAATGTATACAACACAGGAAACCTCAAAACACTGCTTTCTGGAGTCATAGACCATTGTGTGGCTGCAGTACAGCCATACTGCCAGCAGAGGACGCTCACGTTCTCAATGAATGAAGCTTCGAGTAATGAACCATTTTTCAACACAATTGTCCAAAAGGGTTCAAAGCCTCATGAAGCTTCATTTGGACACCTGGTGCTATGACGCTGTTGTAGTCCAAAGTCACTGCTTAAGCCTTGTGGAGTTCATGATCATGAAGTGCTGCCTATTTTACCAACCCAGGGAATTCACAGCCATACTGCTTGTCTCTGTGTACCCCCCCCCACACACACACACACATACACATACACACAATTCTAGGAGCAACAATAGAGGGGAAGCACTGAATGAACTTTACCACCACATCAGTGAGCAGTAGACAGCCCATCCTAATGCTTTTCTGATCATGGCTGGGGACTTCAATCATCCAGATCCAAGACTGTGTTTCTCAAAATGCACCAACATATAGACTTTCCAACCCAGGTAAGAAACATACTGGATGTTGTTTATACTACCCAGAGAAGAGCCTTTCCCCTGCGACATCTTGGCCGCGAGACTTCGACGTCACCCTGGACATGGAGGCCCCACAAAATTGCATGCTGAGACCCCTACTCTTCACCCTGATGACCCACAACTGCATACCGGTGCACAGCTTCAATCTGTTCATAAAGTTTGTGGCTGACACCACTGTAGTGGGTTTCATCAATGACAAGGATAACACACATTATAGGAGTAAGGCAGGTGGTGCAGCACCAACCACCTTTCTCTGAGTGTGGAGAAGACCAAAGAGCTAATTGTTGACTTCAAGAGAGAGAACACCCAGCATGTTCCTCACAACATTAATAAGGAGAAGGTGAGCAGCACCAAGTTCCTGGGGGTGTACATGTCAGAGGATCTTTTCTGGACCAGAAACACATCACTGGTCATGGAGGCACAACTTCTATACAAATTCAATGTTCACTCGTGTGCTGTTTTGCCCTACAATACTCAGTTCCCATAACAATAGCCTCCTTTGTGCACTATGTAGATTAGGGCTGTTGTTGTAAAAAAAAAATTTCTCTCAAGTTTGATTGCACGTGAAGTTTTTGTTCTTAGTGTTATTATTAAAGGGTTTGAGAAAATTGCAATTTCAGTTCTTCGTACATGTACACATGTAGCGGAACCGACAATAAAGTTGACTTTGAACTCCATATTCACTCCTTTTGAGCCATCCAGAATTGGACTTTGGGTTCTTACATAGCGATCCTTATTTACTGCATGCGCTTTATTTCAAACTCACAGACTGATGACCGAAACTTAGTTTTTTGTAGTATAAAGCATCCCCACACAAATCTCCCAAAGATCTGGGGAGTTTTCATGCATTTATTATCTCCACAGTTGACAGTCAATTAGCTTCATGTGAGTTTAGTCTTCACTTCATCCTCTGATGGTGTAGTTCAAAATGCAGGGGCTTGACTTTTAATTTGAAAGAGTCTGATCAATCCAGACATATTGTAAGGCTGGCCACTTCTGGGGAGGTTCACTGTTGTTTCGTATTTGCATTTGATCCTTCTGTTTAGTCACAAAGCTTTGGAAACAGCTACAACCCTCCACCAACTGTTTTCCTCAGCTCTTCTCAGGATTTTGTCAGTGTCCGTGAGACGTAGTCACCAACTTCAAGTTTCTGAAAATGTTGTACTGTAGTTTTAATTAAAAAATTTTTTTTATTCCAAATGGGAAATTCTTGAACCACCACCCTACAGTCCACAAACCAAGTCCATGTGGATTGAGCTACTGCCGTTTATTAAAGTGATTCAAAGGGGGTGGTAAACAGTCAGGCTCGGTTGAGTCCCATTCATCTGCCACCAGTTATTGTGCAGTTTTGTAGTTTTTTAAAATTAGTTTCTAAAATGGAAAATAATTAACATTACCCTAGTTGTATCAGTAAATACAGCTAGACATTTTCTCAGGTTAGTTTTACTGAAGCTCTGAAAGCTGAGCATTGGACATGTACAAAAATCTAAAAAGAAAATTTAAAAAAAGGGGTCTATAATCCTCAAAAAAGACTCAGATACAATTGCAAATGCTTGTAGGTCATGCAGAGAATGTGTGGACTCACAATAATACATGACAAGAGTCTAAACAATAATACATAGACAAGAGTCTATCCTCAAGAAAACAGCTTTACAGTATTTCACACACCACATCATGAAATCAAGAACTTTTTATTTTGCATTGCCTTTTTACAAATGTATCAGTGAAGTAATTTTTTTTTTTTCTTTTAAGAGGCTGGTTCTCCAAAACAACTCACACAAAGTTCAAATAAAAGTTATAGGGGTGTTTCATCACAAAAACATTTTAAATGTTTTTTTGGTAAATTAAAATAAGTAGCAAAATGCTGCAACATTGAAAAAGAATTGGCTTTATGTAGTTCAGTAAGGGGGTTATACCTGGCAAATAGTGAGAAAACAATTTAAAAATATTCATAAATTGGGCTGAAAGGCCACTAAAACAATGACACAAAATGAGAAAAAAAAATGGCCATTTACTGTGGTATATGTGGATAAACGCCACCAATTTCAGCCTTTGTCCATAAAGGGTAACATAGGCATATGTGAGTGTCTGGGTTTGTCAGTCGTGGCCCATCATGTTAAAATGGTGTCATCTATCTCTTCATTGGAATCTGGCAGGCTGGTGATTTTCTTCAAGGACCGGCGGTGACATTCTGACAGCAGATCATTACTGGCAGAGTCCAGAATGGCAGTAACACTCTGAAAAGTAGGGGAAAAAACAAAACTCAGAAAACAGTTCTTTTCCTTTTTGTTCCACATGCATTTGCAAAACATTGAACAGTTGGTGCAGTCAGACCTGCATGATTTCCTCTCCCTGGCGGAGTTTCAGCAAGTTGACAATGGTGTGCTCACTCTGAGCTCTGACACTGGTGTTCTTGTCTTTGGTGTTGTCCAGCAGACTCTTCAGCAGCGGTTTGACTAGACTGATTTCCATGGAGCGAGCTTCTTGGTCTTTGAACACCCACCAGATCACCCGCTCTGACACCAGTCTGATGTCGCTGGACTGGTTCTGAAGACACTGGAAGGACATATAGACAAATACTGAAGAAGGCACTTCTATAAATGTACTTCTCTAAATACCTGGCCAAAAAAAAAAAGTCGCCATCTCTGTCTAACCAAAAAAACAGGTATGAGCCAACTGGTGCAATGAGTTGCTTCTCATTTCTTAAATAACCATGTTGTTTAAGAAATGTAATCAGGGTTGTGGAGAAGATGTTAGTCTGTTTGAGAAGGGTCAAATTAATGGCATGCAACAAGCAGTGAAAACATTTAACTTTCAAACGCTTTACTAAAAACTGGAATGATAGCATGGACCCATTGTCTTTGAGAAAGAATTGTGGCTGGAAAAAAATCCTGAATGGTCGTGATTTGCGGTCACTTAAGACGTTTGTTGAAATCCAATGAAAGAAAAACAACAGTAGAACTCACAGTTATGTTTAATAGTGAAAGTAAGAGCGTTTCCACATCAGGGTAAGACGAGAGGCAGATATAATGAAGCACACATAATGCCTACTGTGCAAGCCTGTGGAGGTAGTGTTATGATCTGGGGTTGCTGCAGTCAATCTAGAATGAAGCTGACTATCTTAATCTACTGAATGACCAGGTTATTCCATCAATGGATTTTTTTTTCTCTGATGTTACGGGCATATTCCAAGATGACAATACCAGGATTCATTGGGCTGAAATTGTTAGAGTGGTTCGGGGAGCATGACACATCATTTTCATACATGGATTGGCCGCCACAGAGTCCAGACCTTAACCCTATTGAGAATCTTTGGGATGTGCTGGAGATGGATTTGCCCAGCGATCAGACTCCACCATCATCAATGCAAGATTTTTGTGAAAAATTAATGCAACACTGGATGGAAATATATCTTGTGATATTGCAGAAGTTTATCGAAGCATTGCCACAGCAAACATGTGCTGTAATCAAGCTAAAGGTGATCCATCAAAATACTAGAGTATTTTGGCAGTGTATAAAGGTACTTTTATGGTATTAAATCTGAAAGTATAGCTACTTGTTAATTGATACCTGTGAACAAACTAAATACTGTGTAACATTAAGTTTACTCTTTTATTTGATTTAGGTTCCAAAAGCAAAAGTCAATGCCGTGGTGTTATCAGGTGGACAGGATTATTCCTGCTTTACCTTTACAAACTGTGTGATGATGCGCTGGGAAACACGGTCTCCTTCTGTTCTGAGCTGATGCCTCATCAGGTACCCCATTGCTCTGATGCCACTAGTAGCAATAGGAATCTGGAAGAACAGCACAATCACAATCTGTAGCAACACACTTGAGAGCAACAGGAACAGATGCACAATGTAAGGAAATGTGAGAGGACACAGGACGAAGACCATGCTGATTGTGACATATTTGTTTATAGTTATTAATCTGTGAATTCCTTTTAACTAACAAAGTAAAAATGACAAAATATTTATTGCTTTCATTTTCAGGATATCAAAATCTATTTATCTTCTAAATTTCAAATTGAATAGGTTTAAAATCTATAATGTCAGCTTGAAAAATATTCAAGGAAAGCCAGTGTTCATACTGCTGTTTTGGATTTAGACTTGCAGTCCATTCCTTTGAGATCCCATGATAGAACAATGGCCAGAATATAAAGGCAGCCCCAAAAACAAAGGGAGCAGCAGTCACCAATACCAACTGTTATACACTTTGTTGTTTGCTATAGAGCTGTTTGCTTATAGCTGTAGTTAATGTTAGCCATGGAGTAAATCCCCTGGATAAGGCATGGGCCATTGGATCAGTGGGGGAGCAATAGGGTCCATAACCTCTCAGTGAACAGACCTCGACACCAGACTATGAATAGAAACACACTCTGAGACATTAAGCCTTCTTAATGACAGGACTCAAGAAACAAACACAACACAAACAGAACATTTGTTTTCCTTCACTTTGTAAATTAATTTTCTCTTTCTTATTAAAGACAAAGTTTATTTTATTTTATATACTTTAACAACCCCCAAAAGGGAAATTAGGAGCTCACTCAGTTAGAATTCTCCCAATTAGAGCCCTGGGTGGCAATCAGAGTATTGCCTCTAGAGGTATAAAGTGGTATTACAAGACAGGGCTTCCAACATAATGCCTGTACATACAGTATATCTCTTTAACAACAACGGTACCAGCATGCCTTGCCTCTACTTGCTTTTTTGTTTCGTTCACACTACTGCTGTAGTACCCCCTCACTGTTGGTGGTTGCTATTGCAACCTCCCACAAACATACAGTAACACTATTTCCATAAGGACACAGACAGGCCCAGTGCCTCTAAACAAAGAAACGTCCTGTATTCTAAATAACCAACAACACTGTAACATCGCATGGCAGTCAGACTGGATTGCCAGACTGGAGTGGAGGGTGTGCCAGACACCCCTTTGGAGGGTGTGCTCCAACTACGGGGGATCGCACCCCTCAAGCCTCCAGGGGAAAGTCTGTTCCAGGGTACTGCAGAGGAGGATTAGATTGATAGTCAAACCTCGGATTCGGGAATAATAATGCGGTTTTCGTCACGGTTGCGGAACACTGGACCAGTACTACACTCTCCGTTGCGTGCTCAAGGGTTGGTTGGAGTTTGTTCAACCAGTCTAACAAAAGCAATATTTGCTTTGTGGATCTGGAGTAGGAGTGACTTGTAGTATCTTTTGGGGAGTATGGGGTTCATGGCTCTTTTGCTAAGGTCTGTACGATCCCCGTATGATCAAAGCCAGAGCTTGGTTCGCATTGCCGGTAGTAAGTCAGACCTGTTCCAGGTGCATGTTGGACTTCGGCAGGGCTGCCCTTTCTCACCGGTTCTGTTCATAATCTTTATGGACAGAATTTGTCGGTGCAGCCAGGGGCCAGACGGAGTCCGCTTTGAGGATTTCATCTCTGCTTTTTGTAAATGATGTTGCCCTGTTGGCTTCATCAAACCTGGACCTTCAGCCTGCACTGGGACAGCTTGCAGCTGAGTGGGACGTGACTGGGATGAGGATTAGCATGTCCAAATCCGAAGCCATGGCCCTCTCCAAGTCGGTGCCCCAAGTGGAGGAGTTAAAGTATCTTAGGGTCTTGTTAACTAGTTGAGGGAAAGATGGAACGTGAGATTGACAGATGGATCAGTGTAGATGACGCAGTCATGCATTCGTAGGATTTGCTGGTCAACCTATGCTCCTACTCTCACCTATGGTCATTAGCTTTGGGCGTTGACCGAAAGGACAAGATCCCAGATACGAGCAGTTGAAATGAGTTTCCTCTGTAGAGTGGCTGGGCACACCCTTAGAGATACATCTACAGTCTACCTCTTCAGACTAATCACATTTGCCATAATTACCAAGTCTTTCTAGTTACTTATACAACACAGTCATGTGTATCAGGTCATGTGGTCAAAGTTCAAACAGTGTGCCACAAAAAAAACTTCTCACCCTGTCAGCGGTGGCATTGGTCAAGATGGTCTCTGTGACTGTCTCGCAGTACTCCTTCCCACACAGCTTGTCCGGAGCAGCCTTGACAGCTATGGCCAAGGCCAAACTACGACCATGACGCACCATCCAGTCAACGCCAGACATGTCCGCTGGAAAGAGGGACAAAACAATTAGCACATTACACAGTTGTAGGCAGAATGAAAGTTAGTAAACTATTTACTATCTAGTGACATAGTACAGTTAGTCAGATCGGAATAATACAGTTACCGCAGGATGAAATAGGACTAATCAACTTTAATTAATAACTTTGTGAAGATAAAAACAGTCAATCCAGCATCATACTTATGATATGATACAAACCTAAGATGTGCTGCTGCAGTATACTCCTCAGCTCCTCCTCTGACAGGAAAGCACAGAGCTCACCAACACAGCCAGCAGATGCCATACGTGTTGCATCCTACACACACACACACACACACACACACACACACACACACACACACACACACACACACACACACACACACACACACACACACACACACACACACACACACACACACACACACACACACACACACAGGTTGAGTCTTACTCTCACATAGAGGCTCTAAACCACATCCTATCTTTCTGACTGCCATTTGTTGTCCTGTGACCAGACATGAAGCACACCACTGCTCTGAAGACCTTCATGCGTGTATGTGCTGAGTCTCATGTATTCATCCACTACAGAAGGGGTACACAAAGCTAAAGACCTGGCTCTGCTCGTTGCTGGAATCTGCCCCCTGACATACCTCATCATGTCCCAGCATGCCTAGTAATGTTGTGATGATGTTCTTGCGAATGGCTGGGTCCACCTTTGACCCGGCACCCTGAATGACAAACCTTAAGGCTTGGAGCATTGTCTCTCTGTAAAAGAGGTCAAGAAATCAACACCAGCATGACAACCAGAAGGGCATACAGTGAAAATAGAATCTTGCACACAATATTTATTAATTACTACCATACCCAGAGCCAAGCCCTGAAACCTAATATCTGTTTTCTCTGGCTGTAAATAGACATCGATACCGACATTAACCTATGAGAGTTTGTGAGAACAAGATGAGGGTTGACCATTAATTAAGAACATGACATTGTTAAAGCTATTCATTATTTAAGAGCAGACCCCCAGATAAAACTCCATACTTTTTGTCTGGCATAACTAAACTATTAAATTATATTAAACTACTATTTAATTAATGTTGGACCCAACTGGGGGTTTGGATCATATAATATCTGGAACTGCTGTGTGAGATCACTGTGGGTCAAAATGGTTCTAGGATCCAAGCAACCTGACAATCTTGTTTTATTAAATAGTAGTTTAATGTAGTTTAAATAGTAGTTTAATATAATTTAATAGTTATGCCAGTATAGAGTTTTATTAGCCCGACTTCCTCTATGCGTGCTCACCTGACTCCAGAGTCCTCAGCATTGCGGATGGAGGAGAGCTGCTCACTAAAGAGTGGATCCACCTTGGCGTGAATGGAAACCAGCTGGCCCAGAGCTTCAGCCGCTCTCAGCCTCACTGCACGGCTGGAGTCCTGCAGGGCCTTCAGAAAGGTGGTCTGCAGCTGAGGCAGGAATGGCTTCAGGGCAATCCCCACCTGGAGTTAGGCAGCCCACAGGTTAGGGCCTCTGAACTAACAAGTATTTGAACCATTTCTATGACCTCTGTGGAGAAGCAGGTATAGACCTTTGCCAGCAGCAGGGCGAGGGTCTCCAACAAAGCGGTCTTTACTGTCCAGGCAAAACGGTCTCCTAAGATACGAATGAGCGGTCCAGTGATGTTGATCACGGAGGGCCGAAGGGCCTCGGGGGACGTCAGCTTGATGACCCCTCCTAAGGCTTTCGCCGCCTCTTCCTTCTGCTCAGGGCTGCCAGTGAGAACCCCTTCTCTCAGGACAGGCAAGATGCAGGTCACCCCCTGTGGATAAGTTCCAAAAAAAGTTTAAAGCCCCCATAGTTTGCTTTTTTAAATTCATGTCATTCAGCTGCCAGTTGTTAAACTACACTGTATTGAAATGTCCTGCCCCAAACTGATTCGTGGTCCTCAAGGATTGAATATTGATAGTCACTTTCGCCTCGAAACGCTTAATGCTAATGAGCATGCCTCTGAGGTCTCTCTCTCAACATCCCCCTTCGGGTTCACATGCATTTTGTTTACCTGTAGTCTGGAACTTTAACTTTCAGTAACTTTGCTACTACGTATTTTGCTCTAATTTTTCCCATGTTTTTTTTAACAAATTTTCCATGATATAACTGGTAATGTTTCTGGGCCAAGTGTGGATCTGCTTTCTCAGTCAGTTGAACGAGACTCAAGTAAACACGAGACGGCTGATCGAACTCAGACCGGCTGGTAAACATCGCAGAGGAT
The DNA here is from genome assembly GCA_013358685.1 of Antennarius maculatus. Lineage (NCBI taxonomy): Eukaryota > Metazoa > Chordata > Actinopteri > Lophiiformes > Antennariidae > Antennarius > Antennarius maculatus. The sequence goes on along the minus strand of CM023608.1, from coordinate 3,491,740 downwards.
TTGTGGAGTAAAACCACACAGTGTTTGCAAATGGGACAGAAATCAGTGGAGACAACAGATGATTACGGACAGGAGGTAATTAAAGCTGTTCCCAATAACTGTCACAGACAATTATCACGGACTAAGCTCCCCGGTGCTATCATGTGCTAATTATTTTGTTCCTCAAACTGACTGTAAAAGAGAGAAATACCAGAACAAATCTAACTTGACCTGCCACAAAGATAACAGGAGTCTTCTTACCTTTTTGGGCAGACAGAACCCAGGCAGGTGCTGACCCTTAACGTCTGCTGTGACTGATCTAATGTCTCGATGAAGGTCATCAATCAGAGCCAGCTGGCTGCTAGCATCCAGTTTCTACAAATGAAAATCAATCAGTCTATCAAAAATTGATTAATAATCCAAGTGCTTTCACTGCATTCATTTAATGTATCCAATAAAACTGCTGTTTCGTTGACTCTGACATCATCTGACACAGTTCCACACACCTTGGTAATTGAGTTGATGGTGTCCCAGCTCTGAGACAAGACCTCTGTGTTGGAGTCATTGAGGAGACGGATAAGGCCTGACAGCAGAGTGCGAGTGTGTGCACTGTAGTCCAGGCGGGTGCGGGCAAAATACGCGTTGAGGATGGTGGCAGCAGCCTGTCGGAGGCCGGGGTCGGCTCCTCTCGTGGCCTCCAGCAGGTCCTCGATGATGATCCTCTGACCCACTTCGTCCTCCACTGAGAGAATCACTGTCTGACAGCTGCACAGCTCCTGAGGTAAAGATGACATATGGAGGTTCAGCTCAGTTCTTACGAGCATTAAAACATAAAATACTTGTAAACATCAGATCACGTGAATAACTACTGGTACCTGTGCTTGATCCTCTGTTCCCAGCTTTCCTTTAAGGGACAAGAGCAGGGCAGGCAGAATGACCCCTAGGTGGCGTGTCAGAGCATCCCCAGCCACTGCAGATAGGAAGGCCAGCACGCGGGTGTTGACTGGAGGGGCCGTCAGCTAGTAAGATCAGAGAGGACCCTGCTTTAGTCTGATACAGTTGATTACACTTAACAAGGCCTGAAGAAGGGAAACATGACTAGGACACTTTACCTTGGGAACTAAGTAAGGCAGAACAGAGCGACTCTTCACTGCCATGACCTGCTTCAGTCCGTCTAAAGCAAAGTCAGCTGTCTCCTCATCATCCTGAGAAAAGAGTTAATTGAAAGACAGACTTTTAAATTTAAATACTGTTTGAAATACATGTTTGTGTCTAGGATGCCTTACCAGCTGTTTGAGCAAGGTGGGCAGGATGTCATCCAGTGCCTGGTGACCAATGGTCGCATGAAGCTGCTCGAAAGTTTTGGCTGCAGCCTCCCGGACCTCTTCCAGAGGGTCACATAGAGCTTTCCTCACTGTGGGGAGCAGGGACTCAGAAAAGACGAGCACCTACAACAAAAAAACAGGTTATCCATGACTCAAAAGGTTATTTTTTTTGTTTGTACATGTATTGGACAGCAATAGGAAAGAATGTGCGGAACACCAGCACTATGTTATTTCTTGTTAACATGGACTCTATGAACAAGGTGTATTTCATCAGATTTACACATTGGCAATTCTAAATGCACAAATTTAACTAAAAGAACCAACAACAGAGGTGTACACTTCACCCCCTTCAGAAAACTTGTAATTTACAATGCATGGGACACTTTATGTCTGAAATAATCCCAAACATTGGGGTTTGTTTTGAATGTTGAAAATTATATTTATAATTAATATTATAAATATGATTTACGATTACAAATTTACCATTTCTAATAAATAATTTGTTTTTATTATATTATATAATTAATTATATTCATTTTTAAATTATATTTGCCAACAGTGTGACTTTTTATCTAATTTGATCCTTTTAAGGATGCTTTTCATGGTTTGAGAAAACAAATATTAAAAGAGGACATAAAGACGTGGTTTAAGCCCCATTTACAATTTCATGTTCATTGAAAATAAAGTTTACCTTTAATTATTTTTTTTTAAAGATTTGCCTTCACATGGTAATGGTTCTGAGACAGTCTCTGTGAATATGGATGTCTGAAAATAGCCAGAAAGGCTATACTGTGAGTTCCAGGGCAGCAGGTGGCAAAATCAGCAACAAATAAAATCTAAGCCTGCCACTGTTTTTCTTGTTGCCCTGATCGTTCTGTCCATGGTGTTCTGAATAATGCCATATAGCAGACACGTGCAAAGTTTGGCTGTAACATCATCATCGTCAGAGGGGTTGTACTTTGCATGTTTACAAGACAAGGCTGTTTTCAAAGATAAAACACAACAAGAAACTTTGTCTGAATCCTGACAGCTCTGTTTTATAATATATAATTATTAGCGTCTCTCCTGCCGTGGTCATCTACAGTCTTGATATGTCTTGGCTTCAGTCACTGCGATGCTCCGTGCCTGTTGGGGTATCTGCGTGACTCACCGCATCTTTGCTGGTGGACTTCATGATCTCGCTGAGGCCGATACAGACTCCCTGCCTTTCGTCGCTTTTGTCAGAGCGCAGCCCCTCCTCCAGGATGGGAATAATCTCTGGGAGAATCTTCTCTCCCAGTTTCCTCACCAGATCACCCAGGGTCCGAGCTGCAATCTGAAACCAATCAGACACACAGCACAAATAAGCTCTGAGGGGGTACTTCCATGACAACAGAAAAATATGTACTGCTGATGGTCCTCATCCAGGGAGACTAAAAACAGAGTGGTGCTTTCAGAGTTCAAGGAGCAATACCGTTCTCTTGTCAGGGCAGGTGGAAGCCAAGAATCCCAGCAGCAGAGTAAACAGTGTTGGGAGGATCTCTCGAAGAGTTCTGGGGGTGTTGGACACCACGATTTTCCACACATGGAGAGACGCCTGTCGAACTACCAACTGAGTGTCTGAACGGCCCATGTAAAGGCCAGAAAGGACGCGGTTGCGTCGCTCAGCGCCAAGAGCTCCAATGATTGCCTGGTGGTGGGGGTGAGGAATTCAAACGTCAACTATCCTTTACACAGATGCAGAAACACATATGGGAAACACCCCAAAAATGTCTGATGAGAAGTAACAATCGAAGGAAAAGAACAAATTAACATCTTTGTTCAATATGTGTATTTTTAAAGACATTTTTTCATACCTTATTAGATGCAGCTGTTCCGAAGTTATCATCCTCTGAAGCCGTCTCTGTGGTCATCTTTCCTGTCACTCCAGAGATATGGAACAGCAGATCTCCAAGCAGTTGCACAGAGCTGAACCTGAAAAACGACATGGAAACTCCGCCAGTCAATATAAGGCAGACATTTATTCAGTCGTTGATTTATGACCTGGTTTATAACTCAGACCGTATTCTCCACAGGTCATCAAACAAGCCCTGCTCCAGCTCAGGAAGCAGCAGTGCAATGGCGGTCTCGGCGTACATGCTGATGACTCGCTGGCCGGCTCGCAGTGCAGTGTCTCTCACATACTCGTTCTCATCAGCCAGAGCCTGGAAGACAACACAGAGTAAGAGCCGAGGTGAAAAGGGACTCCACTATTTCTTGCCAAACTCTTGTCCCCTATCCTGCTTCTTTAACCTCAAACTTCTTGGTATCATCTACAATAGATCAAACTCAATTTTTGATTATATTCCGGAAAAAGGTAGCTCTCCCGTTTTAAAATCAGAGCAAAATCTTGAAGTAAGAAGCAGAGAAATATGAATGACAGCAAAAACAATAAAGCATTCTGGTCCTTGACATACCTTGAGAATGCAAGGGATGATGGGCCCAACGTAGGGAGTAAACTTGTCTCCAAAGGTGAGGGGAAGGTAGATGAACATCATGATGTAACCGTCTCTGACATGGGAAGCTATGTCTACCTTGCTCGCCGTTTGCACCACATCTGGCATCAGCTTGTCCAGCTTCTCCACTCCGAGTCCAGCCATGACCTCAGCCAGGCCTGAAGGCAACAACACGCAAATTGTATGACGAGCCATTTGATGGGTGGATATGAAGAGTAAATCAAAATTGACATATCGAGAAAGAGACCTTGTGCAGCTCCAGAGCGATCTACAGAGCTTTGTTCAGATGCCAGGGTCTCCATGAGCCACGGCAGCAGGTCGTCGAAGCAAGATTCACCCATCCCCTTCACCATGGCACCTAGGGCTTTGGCTGAGACTGTACGAACCTGTAGAGGAGTCCAGTTCAAGACAAGCTACAGCACTGACTTCACAAAGCCACTTTAATTTACCACTAGGTTTATCAAACGCACCTCAGGCACTGGGTCCAACAGAGAAGCCTTCAGTCCAGGAATAACACTTGGCAAGTAGGGCGACAGGTCCTATCAGAGAAAAAGAACAACGTTGCATCATTAATGAACATGCATGATCAACTTTAAACTTTTGTCTACATCGCTGTAACATTTAGTTCATGCTGTGTACCTTCTGATCAGTGAGGGAGTACATGTTGCCGATGATCTGAGCGGCCATCTTTCGAGTATCAGTGGAGCGGTCCTGGAAAGCTCTTTGAACGATGGGCATGATGAGAGCCAGTGAAGGGGCATCAATAAAATGGACAAACTTGGTGTCCAGTAGTGTCTGCAGACACATCTGGGTTCTTCTGGATGGGTCAGTGAGAGCATCGAGCAGAATGGGGGTGATCGCTGAGAGAAACGATGACATCAGTGTCAGAAGATTAGTTGAGTCAAAGTTCATGTGAGACAAAAGTAAAATTGAAACTGTACTTTCTACAATATATTTTATTAGCTGTCTTTTTTAAAGGTCCCATATAATGCTTTTGTTAATTCATGTCATTCAGCTGCCAGGTGTCCAACTACTTTTTCATAATGGGACACCTTTAATTTTTTAATCCTGTTTCTGAATGTATAATTTCTATGTGTGTGGAAAGAGAATTCGATCGAGAACCAGGTACCATGCAGCACAGAACGTTTGGAACTTTCCTTATTTTTTTGATTATCAATATACAGATGTTTTATTTTTGACAAGCGACTTCTGTACAGAATGAAGCACAGATAAAAATGAAGCGCCCAAAGCTGCGCCAAAGTTCTTGATTAAAATCAGATAATCAGCAGATTATTCTGAGATTGCCCAAAAAGACATTGAAAACCCTGCTTCCATTTCCAACCTCCTGTCTTTGTGAAGCGGAATTTTCTGAAGTGACCGTAAAGACAACAAAACTACGAGGTACACTGGACATACGGAACACACTTTGAGTGTCATTGTCTCCCATTAATAGATGGGGCCGGCTCATTACAGAGAAACAAACTCAGGGTTCCCACTGATTCTCATTATTATTATTTGATTGACTTTTTCACTATTTATATAGAAATCAGTATTTCTCCTACGTTGATTGCACTGATTTGTCACGATATTTCAAAAATAAAACACATTAATACAGTCACTTGAATTGAGTTTTTTATTGTATTTCTTATAAAAAAGGATTTTTATTCTAAAATAAATAATTCTGTTTACAGAGATGTTGATTATTAATTTATAAAAAGGTTGTTTATCGTCTGTTGATGTCTGCATTTGACATAAGACCACTACAGATAGTTTATTATTACACTACAGCCGTCCTGGTGTCATTAACGATTATCCAGCAAATGAAGGCCGGTAACTGAAAATATTGTTATCGGCTTCAGATGAAACTGGTCTGTGGCACAAAAAAGGTTGAGTTTCGCTGGTGTAGACGATCTACAGCTTCATTTAACAGTAATGTTTTGGATTGCTAAGAACAATTTTACATACTTAGGGGTCAGTGTTACATGCTCTTATAACATCCTATTCAAGGCTAATTCTGCCAGACTTATAAAACCAAGTGGGACCTCTCAAAATTCCCCCCTGAATATGACTCGGACTGAAAAAATCAATAAAAAAGCCCATTGAATTAAACAAAAAAAAGCCTGGTTGGGTTTATACCAGTTTCGTTCAACAAACATGCAATGGTGGGTTTCCGCAATGACTGCAAGCTACTTACCCAGGATTTCAGGGTTGCGGATGACAGAGCCAATCTGTCGGAGAGCCTGCTGACCGGCCTTCTGCACCTTCACATGGGAGTCAGTCAGCACCTCCGTCAGCTTGGGGACAATGCTGGGCAGGCAGGAGGACAACTGCTTGGGTGCACAGAAAGCCATGGCGCCCAGCAACTCCACCGAGCCTAGAGCAAAGAAACTACTGAGTGAACTAATTTGTATGAAAACTATTCAGGATAATAAAATCTGACCATGTGCTAACACAAGAAGTACCTTTAGCCTACAAACTCACTTTCCTCTGCTTTATAACTTTATGCAAACACATAAATTAAAAAAAAAAAAGTGGAATTCACCAAATCATTTTTCTTTTTCTTGAAAAATCACCTGCTTTAGTTCTCCAGGACTCCTCCTCCAGGGCCACAAGCAGGGAAGGAAGAACCAGCTTCACCCCGTGGGCACTCAGGTTCCTCATCACAGCCTTGGCACAGTCATCTGCAGCCTGGTAGAAGGTGGGGTAAAAGTGCACAAACCTGGTGACTGATTACGGACAGTAATTATTAAATTGTTAGTCAGTCATCTTCTGATTACCACCGCTAATTCCGCCGCAGCGGGTCACGGGGAGCCGGAGCCTATCTCGGCAGCATAGGGCGTGAGGCGGGGGACACTCCGGGCACGATGCCAGTGCACCACGGAACCACACACAAAGACATACAACCATGCGCACACACACACTCATTCCTACGGGCAATTTGGAACGGCCAATCAGCCTGAAGCGCATGCTTTGGGAGGTGGAAGGTGGAAGCTGGAGAGCCCGGAGAGAACCCACGCGGACACAGGGAGAGCATGCGAACTCCGCACAGAGCGGGACTCGAACCCGGGTCTGCCGTGTTGTGAGGCGACAGCACTACCCACTGCGCCACCGTGCCGCTAATTATTAAATTGGATTCCTAAATTAATGGGGTGGCATCCACTAGGTCTTGGGCTGGGGACTGGAGTTTGCCTCCTAAGCACTTCCGAGGTTCCCTTGAGGCAGCAAGGCAGCTTCCCTAAGCAAGTTGCTCCTTGGGCGCACTGGAAAGGAGCTGCCCGCTGCTCTACCATCATCATTTGCACACCTACAGGCCCCTTGCGTATGTGTGTGTGTGCAAAAATATATAAAAAGAGTGGAAAAATAATTTCCCTATGGGGACTAATAAAGTATAATTCTTCCAAATTAGTGCATGTTTCTTTAATGACATGCTAACACAACATAGCATTGTTTTAATGTAACTTTGAGAAACACTGGATGGTGCAGTGAGCCCTTTTGTCATTTAAATCAAGATATTTTTATGTCATTTAATGCTTACGATCAGTTTACTCACCTCCCTGACATACTGGTTTCCGTCTCCAAAGCAAAGCAGGAGGTGTGGAAGCACGTGGACCACATATGGCTCAAACAGCTTCCCCAACATGTTGCACAACATTTCAAAGGCAAAGAGTGCTCCTAGACAGAGATGAACATCAAGTCAAGGGTTCCTTATTTACCTTATTTGTTGTTTTGAGGATGACATTGTCTGGACTAGCAGTTATTAAACAGTAAAGTAAACACAGTTTAACTGTGCAGTGGATTGGAAAATTTTCACTGACCTTCCCTCCGCCTGAAATTCTTCTTGTCCTGGATGGCGTCGGTTAACGTGGTCATGATGTCCTGTTGTTTGAGCGCCAGAATGCCGAGACCTTTGACCAGACCAGCCAGACCATACGCTGCTCCCTTCCTCTCTGCGTACTTGTCGCTCTCCAGCAGCAGCTGCAGGAGGTTCCTTACAATCCCTGCAGCATCCTCCTTGATGGCAGGGACTAAAGGAGGTAAGCAGCTGGCCACAGACTCCTGGACCTGAAAATGAAAGGAAAAACCATGTGAGATTACGCTGTGATCTTTCAATTCTTTCAAAGGAAAAGGCTGAATATATAAACGGGATGACTTTTTACCTGCTGTGATGGTGTAGAGAGTGCAGTGATGAGTTTGGCAACAATGGGTTTGACCTTTGGGTCACTTTTGTCCAGATGTTTGGCCAATGAGCCCATGAGGATGACCACACTCTGACGAACAGAATCATAGCTGGCGTCCTGGGGAGCGTTCTTTAGAAACTCCTCAAACACTGGCAGCAGGGAGCTCACATTGTCCTTTACAAGAAGCAGATCCACACAGTGAGAAATGCACAGTATATTCATACAGTTAATTACACAGTAGTTGGCTAAAAAGAAAGAAAAAAAAAAAGTAAATCATTACCTTTCCGTGTGTGTTGAGAGCAGAGAGGGCAGCGTCGAGCATGCAACGGCGCACCTCAGCATGGCGGTCATTCAGAGCATCAGGAACAAAGAAGAGGAAGAGAGGTGTAACCTGACACTCGTCCAGATACTGAGACAGCTTGTTCAGAGCCAGAGCAATGCCACATCTGATGGAAAAGTGTGAAAGAACTGAATGCAAAGGATGATTTACGAAGACGTCTCCAGTGCCGTCTGTCTGGACTGGGTGTTGGCTGATTTACAATCTCTCTGAAAATCACGCTAATGAAAGTAGAGAAGCACCTTCCATCTTTTTCCTGAGTTATTTTTATTTTATTATTAGCTGGACCCTTTGGGATTACTTGATCTTTCATTTTGACTTCAAAATAAAAACATGTTTAAAAATGCTGGTGTAGGCGTTACCTAGCCTCCCATTGGTCCGGTGGAGCTTCAGAGATGATTCTACCCAGGGCGTCCAGCACAGGAGGCGGTCTCTTTAAAAACAAAAAGAAAAAGGCAATAACATCCTTGGAAAAATAACGGCAGTTATTTCTCTGAGAAAGGGTCATCATAAATGTTAGCATTATGAGCTCAGCTTCAACATTTAATAAGACTCTAGGAATCCTACTGTAGTACTACTACAGTCTGGAACAGGGGTCAGAAACCCAAAATGTTCAAAAAGCCATACTGGACCAAAGAAACTAAAATCAAATCTGTCTGGAGTCAAAAAAAAAATTAAAACCTTAAAGGCTGTAAGTGTATATGAGCTACATCAGCCTACTATCAAAAGCAGGCTACAAAATGAGCATTCACAATTACAGTATTTTCCGCACCTAAAACCCTTTAATTTTCTTAAAAACTGACCGTGCACCTTATAATCCGGTGTGCCTTATATATGAAAAGTTTTAAAATACACCATTCACTGAAGGTGCGCCTTATAGTGCAGAAAATACTGTAAATGTTTTCCCTGTAAGGTATCTTGGAGAGAATGACACTACATGATTACTATTTGTATGGTGTTTAGTTTAACTTTTATTACTATATTAATGTATTTCATTTTGTTGCGTTGATGAACTTGTTAAATCTGCTCCCAAATGCAGCTTGCATATCAGTGATCGCTCCTTGTAAACAATCACTGTTGATTGTGTAATGGTGATGGGCGTCTCTGGACTCTTTCAGGGACGGGAAGTGAAAGAGCCTCGCTGTACATCCCTAGTGAATACAATCAACTTGCACTTCAATGACAAAATAGTGTTTCCCCTGCTCCTTGACACTTTTGTGGAGCGTGTTTAGCTGACTTGTCATACCCACCATGAAGTGCAGCTTTACCAGACACTGTGTCTTCTAGTTTTGGGTAGTTTAGGTCTTTTCCTTTCAAGAATGTTTTCATTTGCTCTAAACAAGCCACAAAGCAACGCAAAACCTCCCCCCTGGACAGCCAGCGGACTTTGTTAAAAACTTTTTTCAGGCTGATCCTCCTACAGAAACAATGTTAAAACAGAAAAGAAAAACATCCCCAGCTTTTTCCATTTCATACATTTTTGAAAAAAACTCCAGGGATCCACTAGGGTGGCGCTAAAGAGCCGCACGCGGGTTGCTGAGCCCTGGTCTTGAACATAGGTAGTGTTCTAGACTGTAGAAGTACTCATTTCGTATTTGTAGTGGTACCTTATTTTGTGTCTGCATGTGATGAATACATTAAGTGATGAGCGCGCGCACACACACACACACACACACACACACACACGCAGGCATAGGTTCTTACGTAGAGTTTTTGGTGGTAGATCTCGATGAGCTGGTTGAGCACTGTGGCAGACTGGTCTCTGTACTGGGATATGGCCTTGGATTGAGCCTCGGCGGCAGCAGAGCGGACGGCCTCCTCATGGTGAGTGATGTCTTCTATTAGAAGGGAGCAGAGCTCTGGGACCAACTCCAAATCCAAAGACTCCCACAGTCTGAGCGATAGAATGAATAGAATACTTTGTTATTGTCACCAAACACAGTGTACAAACAAAAATTGAAAGACGACTCTTGTGGTGCAAAACACAAATACAAAAAACAACTACGAAAATCAGAACACAGGTCCAAAAATCATGGACAAGTCAACAAATACATCAACATTGTTTTCTGCTTTGTTAAAATACAAAGAGACCTTGACAGAAACATCTAAATAATCTCAATTAATTTAAGGGAAAAATGAAATCGTCTAGTGGATGTAGAGACATATGATGTCTCCTGTTGGAGACACTCATGTAGACACCAAAATATTTTAATACATAATGAGCACACAGCTAGTGAAACAAAGGAAACTCCATAATACATACTTGTCAGCTAAAGCTCTGCCCTCCTCATCAACATCAAACCTGGCAACCCACAGCCTTTGCAGCAACCTCAGCCCACTAGCTTCTGTACTGTCTGTGGGCAGAGCAAACTCCATCTCCAGCAGGCCCTGAGCACAAACAGAGTGGGTGTTATTAGCATGTCTGATTTGATAATCATGGGCTTTATAAAGTAATATGTAAGGCTGTCCCCACATATGATAACGGCAGAGTTTTTCTCTTGATTGCAGAACAGCATTCATTCTTTGATGAACAAAATAGCTAAAAAAAAAAGCTTCCTCTGGCCAGAAGCCCAATGACAACCCTGTAATGTACCCATTTCCCTGTAATGAAAGCAAAATGTACAAGATCCAAAACTCACTCTGAGGGCAGCATCCCGGACACAGAAGCATGGCGAGAGGAGGGCATCGAGCAGGACGTCTATCTCTGGCTGCTCAGCCACAGCGCAGCCGTCTTCTCCTCCTGCACTGGCACACAGCGCTGTCAGGCACTGAGACGCCAAGACCTGGAATGATCAACAAAACTGTTGTACATACGGCTGCATCCAAAACAACAGAGAAGGGATGAAGAAGGGAATTCAAAAAAGTCAGCAAAAAATAAAAATAAAAGGTGTTTGTAAAAAGCCTTGTATACCTGGAGCCTTGGGGTGGATGTAGAGATTATTCTCGTCAGCAGTAGCAACATGTTGACACGTGGAAGCAGCTCTGGACCATTCTAAACAAGAAAACATATTCATAAACTAAAACTAACAAACAGATATGTACATGACTGTGAGAGTAACGGATAACACAAGTCGGATTCTCTACCTCGTCTATGAAATCATCACTGTCAGTCACAGCCCTAAGCTGAGAATGTTGGATGACAACTTGTAAGGCTCTGTTCATCAAGGTCTCCTTCTCCTCTGTACTGTCTGAAGACTCCCTGAGTATCACGTTGAGGAGGGGGAAGCAGAAGCAGAAAGCAGGAGCAGACAGTGGTGCCACTTCTGAGGAGAAAAAACAAAAACAGAGAAGTTGTTACCTGGTACCTGCTAAAACTGGCATCACTTTCAGGGTAAAAAAAAAAGGAGCTTGAAAGTGTGTACTACCCTTATGCATGTGTCTACATGCTTCTGAAAATTCTGGATATACTTTAAAAAATCTTGTGTCTCACATCTGGAGAATCTGATTCCATAGTTCAGATTTAATGATTTAAAAAATATTGTCCGTTTAATCTTTGGCAAAGCTTTTCACTTTAGCTATTATAATATTTACTGTGAGTATTTTATTCGTTATTTTTATTGCGTGTTCCTAATAAACTCAGTATGCAGAAAATGTCCAGACGTAATTTAATTTCCTACTCACTTGTCTACACACCAAAATGTGTGCTGGATAGCACTTCGCCTTATAATAGAGAAAACTGAGGAGTGTTCACTGAAGTTTCTAGGTGGATGCATGTTTCCATCCATTGTGCACATGGTGGTCCATATTCAAACAGAATGAGTCCATGAGTGAAAAACACTGAAGGCAGTGGTTTCTTGCAGCTTCCTCACCCTCAGTCTTGGTCTCTCTCTGTGGGACAGTGTGGTTGTGCAGCATCAGTATGGTACGGTGGGCCGCTGTTTCCAGGTCCTCCTGCCCCCAGGCTTTGTCTAGATCGCACTTTGGCTTCAGCAACCGCAAAGTCACGTGTCCTACAAGCACGGCTGAGAAAGGAAAACGTGTCAGTGATTCAAAGTTCTGAGGTTGTTTGTTGGTACAATGCTGAAAGCACTGCGTACCTAGATTGTGGAGGCTGGTGGGCATTAGGCACACCCCAATGTCCAAAAAGACCTGCTTAATGCGCGGGGCAGCCAGAGGGGATTGCAGCAGTGGAATGAGGACCTGCAGGACAGACGGGAGCTCCCTGGTGATGTGACAAGGTCTCTCTATCAAAATGGCTTCCAGCAGACCCACCACACTCTGCAACTCCACGTCCAGCTGGAGAGAACGGCACAAATCAACAAAAATGAATTAAAGTTCAAACACTTTCTGCTTGAAAAATCATTCTGACGACTCAGGTCTATACCTCTTTAAGTCTCTTGCGGATCCCAGCCTCTTTCTCCAGCTGGATTTGTATCATTTCCTTCTGCTTGCTGGTCAACTGCAGTTCCTCCTTGATTCCTCTTTTCCTGTTTATCTCCTGCAGCACCAAAAAATCAAAATGCGTTACGGAGACCAACACTACTAAAACGATCACAAACGGGGACAGATCACTTTACCTCCTGTAATTCCATTGCAATGATTTGCTCCTTGTAGGAGTAGGCCTTATTCTCTCTCTTTATGTTTCCCTTCTTGATGCTCTCCTTCTGTGCACTGCAGCACAATAACAAACAGAAGAGAGAAAGCTGCAGAGAATGTTGCTGACACTGGAAGTCCATAGTGGTGGAACATGTTTCACCTCTGGATGATGCTGTTGTCATAGAGCTCTTCCTCAGGGGTTAGCATGATGGCATACTCCTCCTTGGTAACCTGGAGTAGTGCTGGTTTGGAAAGCACCTCAGTAATGTGAGTGATAACTCTTGGCAAAAGCTTGTTTGGGGAAAGTCCAGCGAGGGCACCAACCGCATTTTTAATAGCCTGAGCAGAAAAGAAAAGAAATCACTAATCAGTCTGTTAGTCATTTCCCTTTAGCTATCTCCAGCAACAAAACGACACGATTCTCCTGAATGATTGAAGAAGATCGGTACTGTTAATCTTTTAAAATGTGAAAAACAACCAAAAACACAGATTCCATGCAACTGGACCAGCACCCAGTCCACAGATCCTGGGATTGTTTAGGAGAAACCTGCAGGTTTGTGATAAAGAAATGCCACATGATGGAAAATACATATTGGTTGAACTGTTCTCTTGCATGACAGTATGTTTAACTTGTGGTTTCTTAACAGATTCTGATGTAAATACAGAATGAGAGGGTGGGTTATATCCAGACCTGATTGGTGATATTGACCTCCAGGAGATTTTTCAGAATAACCTCCAGATTCTTGTCTATAAATTCTTCTGCTTTTATGTTCATGAAGCGGAGGAGAACAGGCCAGAGGCCACGGCGAGCTGCGACTGAACGAGATGGAGAGGACAAGAAAAAACAGGATCACAGTGTTAGCTACAAAAACATGGCAAGTTTGAGCTAAATAAGTAGGCAGCGGGTTCATTTGAGGGAGCAAATCAATCTCATACCTATGGATGGCTGATGAGTGATTATGAGAACCTCCATGGCGAAATTCTCTGCATCAATGGGATCACCCCACAGGCTGACAGCGGAGCAAATAACGCAGAGCGTTTCCAGCAAAATGCGAGGAGGAATATAGCTGCGACCCAGTTCAGTCAGCTCTCCGGACTCGGATAGCAGGACGTCCTGAGGCAAAACCTGCAGGTTTACAGCATATAGTCAGAATCAGAAGTGGATCAGAAGAGTAACTGATCCACAACCAACAACCAGAGGGATAAGTTTGGAACTTGAAGGTCTGTGGTGAATAGAGTCACACAAAAACTGGATTCTTGAATTAATACCACACTAAAGATAAATACAGTAATCTAAAAGACAAGTAGCCTGATATGTTCATTCATTCATTCATTTTCTTGAAGATGGATGGATGGACGGATGAAGGAATGAACGTTCAAATGAATAAACAAGCACAGGAATGAATAAAAGAAGAGCTGATAGGTTCTGATAGGTTCCGGCAACACCTGCAACCCATACTTTGGATAAGTGGCTTTGGATAAGAGACAATCGTAATCACCTCATTTTCAAGATGATGAATGAATGAATAAATGAGTGTACTGTAATAATAAATTTTGCTGTCAGTTTCATAATTATAAATCATGTTTTTTGTGATGATGACTGATCACTCCATACTTTGTGTTTGTTGACGACCAAACAGAGTTCTCTCAGAAGACCGTAAGCAAGACTTGATCCACCCAGAGAGGAGAGCAGCTTCCTGGACGTCTGCTGTGCCTTCTTCCTCACATGCCAGCTCCGAGACAGCAGGGCCGCAACAGTGGCATGATAATACATCCTACAATACAAGTTAGAAATGAGGGAGAAAAAGAAAGTTCCTTTATTAGTGGGAAATAGTGGGAAAATCAGTGGGAAAATTATCATTCAACAAAAATAAACTAGTCAGCAGCTGGACTACAGGACTCAATGATAGAAACAAGTCAGACATTTATATTCTACAGTTTTCTAACACAAAAACCTGTGTGTGTGTAACACTTACCGTGTATGCTTGGCCAGTACTGCTTTTATAACATAGTACAGTAATCTCTAACTATGATTACATCAGGCTAATTCAAAGGTTTATTATTATTATTTCAGTAACAATATATTTGGACGCAGTCACATTGTTTAGTTTTTGTTGTGTGATTGTAAAAATCCAAGCAACATACTCAGGATTTAGGATTAATATTCTCTTATAATGCCACTAATATTACATCTGCTGTTAAATGCACAGTCCAACTTTTGGATGCAAGTGATTGAAGTTGAAGTCATTCAAAGCCAAAACTGCTCCATCAGTGAACACACTCACTGTGATTTGCTGGCATTCAGCCTATGAACATGGTCCAGGAAAAGCCTTTCACAGAGCTGCACCGTTGTGAGCAGAGCTTAAAAAAAAAAGAGTAAAACAAAGACGCTATTTAATGCCTTGATAATTCCATATACTGACAGAACTTTATGCTGGCTTGTGATGTCTTACTTTCCTCGCTGGCCTGACTGAGGAACCTCTCTGTGGTGAAAAGAGGCTTTTTCTCATCCAAGATCAGATTCCAGAAGCTGGAGAACTTGGTCTCTGTAGAGACACATCAACCCCATGCTCAGTAATTAAACAGTCTCCATTTTTGATAATAGTTTTTGTTGACATGGAAGCCTCACCTGACTGTGTCTCCAGCATAGCCAGTCGGCTCAAGAGAACAGAAGCTGCCGCGCCTTCCGCAAGCAGAGCATGCTGGGAGTTTTGTGCCACAGCCTTTTCCACAGTTTGGAGGAGCAAGGGCATGAAATCTAAGGCTTGGGCCAGGGTGTCACCTAACCACAGCGGGGAAGATGACACAACAGGATTCAGTCGAAGAATATATATGTTAATTTGATGCCAAGCATTAATTTCCCCTGTGTGACTGACCTCTGAAGGCCCCTAGCATGACCTGGAGGTAGGCGTGTCGCACGAGAGAAGTAGAAGTCTTGAGGGTGAAGGCGTTCTTAAACCAATCCAGCAGAGAAGGGGGAACCTCTACTGTGAGGCGACTGCACCACTGAGAGAGCATAGATACCGCGTGCACCAGGGTGGCCTCATGAACTAAATAAAACAAAGAAAAGTTGCACTGAAACATTACACAGTTGACTCTCAACGGATTTCGAGGTGCAGCGATCCAAAGTGCTGTTTTTGTGACATCTGTCAGATCCCCTTCCATTAACAACACACACAGATGCTGATTGTCCCTTACCTCAGACAGACGACAGAGATCAATCAGGAAGTTTGATTTGTTAACTACCTCTTATATACGGAGAAACAATCTGAGCTTGAATATCAGAAGAGAAATCAGTCAGTCATGTATACAATTCAGCAAAGAACGTAACTTGCTGCCAGAAGTTGTTTTCATCCCTCAGGGTGGACAAGCGAACAATCAGTCCAACAGGGTTTAGACAATAATTGTAAATTAATTTTGAAAACTGCCTAACATTATATTCACTACTAGTCAAAAACCTGGACACAACATCTAATTTAATGGTTTTTCTTTATTTCTTCAACTTTCTCCTTAAGACATCAAAACTACGAAGCAAGATATGTAGAATTATGTAGCAAAGAAAAAAAATTGTGAAAGAACTTAAAGGATTCTAAAATATAAAACATTTAAGTAGCCGCCCTCTTCTTCGACAACTTTGCAAACCCTTGACTCTCTCACTCAGCTTCATGTGGTAGTCACCTGAAAAGGTTTCCACTGCACAGGTGAGCCTAGTCATGGTTCATTTGTGGATTTTCTTGACCCCCTTATTGAGGCTGGGACCATCAGTTGTTGTACAGACAACAGGACTGTTACACAGTTGAAGGTCATATTTGACGATTAGAATCCACATCATGGCAATAATCAATCAGCAAAGTAAAGAGAAGCAACAGTCCACCATTAGTTTTAGAACTGAATGTTATCCAGTCCAGAAAATTGCAAAAACTTTGAGTATATCCCCAAGTTCAGTCGCAGAAATCCATCAAGCACCAAGACAAAACTGGCTCACATGAGGACAGAAGACCAAGGATTACATCTGCTGCTGAGGAAAAGTTCATCACAGTCACCAGCCTCAGAAATCAAAACTTATCAACACCTGAGATTAGAACCCACATAAATACCAGACAGAGTTAGTAGCAGACGCATTTCTACAGTAACTGTTCAGAGGAGACTGAGCGAATCAAAAATCTAAAACATGTTTTGAGTTATTTCACATTTTTATGTTTGCTACATAATTTCATGTATATTCATTTACAGTCTTGATGCTTTCAGTGATAATCTACAATGTAAATAGTCATGAAAATCAATAAAACCATCAAATGACATGATGTGTCCAAACCTTTGACTAGCAGTGCAAGAAAATATTTTAATTTCGTTATTTCCATTTATCCAATTAATTTATTATTAATGTGTTTCAGTAGATTTCTTTCTCCAGATATTCAACGGGGACTTTTAGCAACTTTGTCCAGGGTTCTGGCAGAAAGCAGAGAAGAACAGACGTACCTTCTTGTTGTAAATAAGGGATGAACATCACACTGACTGCAGAGCTGAGAGTCTGACTGGAGGTTCCTGACACGGCGTTATGGCTACAGCTGGCAATACCTAAAGCAACAACACAATTCACAGGATGCAAAAATGACTACAGCCTCTAACTGTAAATGTTTGCCAAGCCTCTTACCAGACAACACACTCATCTTCTGGGCAACAATTGTGAGCTTCCCCTCAGATCCTGCAACCACAAAAATTATGAGCAAAAGCAAACAGGATTATGATGTTATCTCAGACTTAAACTGGAGCAATGATTTCACCTCCGAGGATCTTGAACAGATGCGTAACAATGTCCTGCACAGCGGTGGGGTCACTACACTGCCGGGCCAGGTTCTGCATAGTCTGGACTGCCTCCTCCATCAGCTGGGCATTGTTAGCTTTCAACTGGCCTGAAACATTCATGATAGCAGTTATCATGCACATACAACTAAGATAAAGTGAATAACCAGTCATTTATTTTGTTAGAATGGCAGCACAGCCTATGCTTTAAAATACCCCATACAAAACTAAATCGATCAAGCATCCACTGCAGCCTTACTTGCAATGGCCTTTCCAATATCCATGGCATACTGACTGAGGTCAAGAGTAACAGCAGACAACAGGCAGGAGACGGCTGGAAAGAGACCAAGCAAAGTTTCAGTTTACGGTCCGACAGCTGCCTTTGGACCAAGCATGTATTTACTTAACACGATCATCAGAGACCCAAAGAATCTCACTCTGAATGGCATTCTCCGGACTGCGGAGCATGGTCTTCTGTAGCGTAGGAAGGAGCAGCTCCTTGAAATCTGAGTGGGACACGTGACGCAGCAAGGAGCTACTTTTGTCCAGAATGTGTTGCTGTGGTTTTGTTTTGCTCATAAGGACCGATTTTATGTATAGATCCAACACAGCAATCTGAAAAGAAAAGGCAGACACAGAATTGTGTGCAGGTAGTCCAAAGTGTACAGTGATTCCATGAACGCCTAAGAAAGTTGCCAGTTCTATTTCTGAATATTTCTAGTCCATCTTAAAGCTCACCTTGTGCTTCTCTATTGTAGCTTTGTCTTTCTGAGTGGTGCAGAAGTCTAAACACAACCCCAACATGATCAGAGTAGTGGGGGCCTGGTCCAGACTCAACAGCGTGCTCAAGTACTGATCCACTAGTCCAGGGTTCTGTTAGAAACAACACAATGTCAAACCAATTCAGTGTGCCTGTATGGATGAGGACTCATGTTTCTAAGGGTTGTCTAACTAGTCAGGTTTTGCCTGATCTCAAAAATGTCTACACAAGCACACAGTTGCGTTTGTGAGACAGCTTGAGTGTTGACTGAATGTCATTCACCATTTATTGGAGAACTGCTGTGTTTGGTGAAATGTTGTGATAACATAGAATAGCAATTAAGCATAATGATGGAGAGTTCTGTACAGGCATGTATTGTGATTTATCTGATTCCATTCCCCCAAGCCACACAAGTTCTAAGTTATTTAGTGGATTTTCAACATTTTCATACTAGTAGGTCAGGCTGGTTTTCAGTCATAGCTGATCTGAGTTTTTGGCATGAAAATGTTGAGCTTTAGTGTTCACTGTGTGAGTTTACTGATGTCAAATGTTGATCTGTGAGGTTGAACATAATCTCTTTCTACTTCCCAGATTAGATTTTTAATTATGAGAAAACAAAGAAATAAGGTAACCATGTTTATGATTATTACAAGAACAGGACAGTCACTGGGCTGGAAATGAATGATATTTCAGTCTGATAATCAGGTTACAACATCACTTCGGAACCAGTGTTAACCACTAAGTTTATGTCACTCACCTCATTCCAGAGGCGATGGAGACTCTTGAGGCTTGATTTCTGAGCACCAGTCTTGGCTCCACCAAACACCTCAGCCACAAGAAGGCTCTGAACCGCTACCTATAAGAAAAGGAAAACGGACAGAAGGTGATGCCAACACTTAAAACAAAACACTGACCTTGGTCAGGTAACAGGTTTGTCAGCTCTATTAGCCACTTCAGCCAGAGACCAAGTAGGAAACATTTAACCTTTTCATGAAAAAATGTGATCAGCTGCAAACAATTCTTGAAATATAAAATTATGAAAATACAGATACGCTTATTGACCATTTTCTTCCAGATGACTCCTTCTTTCTTCTCTGGGGAAGCAAACACACTGGAGACAAGAAGGCAGGTCCACGACAAGCCAACAAAGGAAGCACAGCCGGAGCTCTTACTGAAAAATCAATGAAAAAATTAAAACAAGAGGATCAATTGCAACCCAAGAAGTTCCTTGATAGACTAATACTGACATTTCAATTTTTTTCTGCTACTTTAACTCACAGGCTGCCAACGACGTCTTTAGATGTCAGTAACGTTTTTCAACAAGAAGGGCTGGGGGACAGTCTGGCAGATCTTGTCAGTGAAAATCAGACTTCTAATCATGGAATTTAGCATAATGACGACCGATCAAGTTACAGAACAAAGGAAGGCGAATCAGAGGAAGACGGAGAAGTTGGGGCAATGCAACAAAGTTTGCGTAGCCCTCCCACAATCCAACAAAGTTTGCGTAGCCCTCCCACAATCCAACAAAGTTTGCGTAGCCCTCCCACAATCCAACATGGTGTCTCTCTGAGCAAGATATCTTGCATTTGGTCAAAAATAGAAAGAAAACACCTATACATGTCTGCAGCTTCTGAAAAAAGTGCCAACGGAGATCAACTGCTACAAAGTACTGGCAGCCACTGAGTTAATTACATGACTCTGTTTCTGATTCTGAAATTGGAGCAAACATTGATATGCTGTATCAGTCAGTCAGTCATTTTCACATCACCACCACTATATTCGCCGCAGCGGGTCACGGGGAGCTGGAGCCTATCCCAGCGGCATAGGGCGTGACGCGGGGGACACTCTGGGCATGACGCCAGTGCACCGCGGAGCCACATACAAACACATACAACCACGCACACACACACTCACTCTTATGGGCAATGTGGGACCGGCCATCAACCTGAAGCGCATGCTTTGGGAGGTGGGAGGAGAGAACCCACGCAGACACAGGGAGAGCATGCGAACTCCGCACAGAGTGGGACTCGAACCCGGGTCCGCCGTGTTGTGAGGCGACAGCGCTAACCACTGCGCCGCCTAATGCTGTATCAATGTAGTTTAATGTTTCTGAACTCACATCATTATAATTCTTTAAACTATATAAATCATTCATATGCTGATAAATGTAAAGATACATGCACTCTCCTTTGATCTGTAAGACCAGGAGTTTATGCTGCGCAAGTAATTACTTAATTGATAAAAAATAACCTGCAGGATTATGTTCGTAGCAGTACCTGGGCTGCCCATTTTGGTTAAAGATTCCACTGTTCAGCAGGCAGAGGGGTAGGTTTGTTGCCAAAACGTCTGGGTGACTCTTAGCCAGCTGGGCTATGGCAGAAAGGACTTCTCTGCGTGAGGCTGAATCCCTGAAAAGCAAACTCATCATGTAATCACACAGGATATGTATGCTGTTGCTTTGTATTGCACATTTATTTCAGTAATGTTGCACTAGAAAAAAAGAATACTTCCAAGAAAGATCTGAACAATGACAACTTTCCATGGTGTAAAGTTTGCATTACTCGTAGTGAAACATATACACCTACTGATATCTGTGTAGAGTGAGGCAGAAGAGCTTGCATAGACCTTTGACGGCAGGCTCTGGTAACTCTGAAACATGTTTTGAAGAACAAGCATGAGGGTTGACTATAGCCTCTACTTTAAGCTACATATAGAACATTATATGGCACAAAGTCACCCACCTTTGTCCTTTATACATTGTTTCAGCTCTCCAAATATCTCCTTACGCTCTTTGACACTGGCTGTAGTCACATTTACAGCAAATTTCTTCAGTGTATTTGAAACCTGGCAGAATCATCACAGTTAATACAAAGGCCGATCCAGTATCATATATAAAGGAAATAAAATAATAAGTGTTGTCAGTCAGATGCCACATGTCAGTTCAACCCACAGCTCAGGACAAAGACATAATCAGTACAAGAATCCTCATCCTTAATATTCATTTCCAACCTTGATTCAAAAACAAAATTGTGACACTCCATTCAACAATAATGAATATATTTATCTCCCTACAATGATAAATGTAACAGGACAAATGTTGAAGCATAAGGATCTGAGTGTTTTTGACAAGGACCAATTTCTTATGGTTAGACAACTGTACGTATTTAAGAATATTAAATTTTAGACAGATGCTCAGACAACACCTCTTTCAGTGGTTCCAGTTTATTTCTCAACCTTGAGAACAGGGTGGCTTAAAGGAGCCTGGTCTTTGACTGACATTGTTCTAGGTGGTAATAAAATTTATTTTAAGTATGAAGGAAATATTTGATGGGCTGGAGTTTAAGTATTCAACTATTAAAGAAACTATCCTGCAAAAAAGTAATTGGCAACGCGGCCTGAAGGCCTTGTTTAAAAAAAAAATCACTTAATAATAATTTTTAAAAGCTACAGGTTCCCCGTCACTTTCTCCAACAGCACATCGTTAGCTGTAGCAGCTCAGTCAGGCCAAGTCACACAGAGGCTACGTAGCACTGCGCTTCGAGCCTGACAGGTGCTGAATTTTTCCCTTGAATGCTGCTCGACACTAATAACATTAGAAAGCTGTGCTCCGTATGCCGCAAATTTATCTTTATTTAAACATGAATATCGTTCAGTAAGCGTGGAGTCCACTAATAGGAAAGCAGCCACACAAACCTGCGTGTCCGCCGCCATCTTGCCGGTCCATACAGGAAAGACTTATCAATATCACTTCCGGGTGAAAATCGCGACTGGTTACCAGGGCAACTAACAGCCGGTCACTTTATCTGAGTGGATGGTAAGTTAAAACGAGTTATTTATACACGATATATACACGCCATTTAATGTAGTGTTCATGTAATGTAGTATATTTCAAACGAATAACGTTGTTTTTAAGGTTTATGTGAATACCTGAACCGTTGCTGTTGTCTCTTAGTTTATTTCACATTGCACTTTGCGGCCAGAGGTAACTAACTGAGTCAACGTAGATTTAAAAAAAAAATAATTAATCAATTGTATATACTTATATACTATACAATCCCCAAAGGAAAATTAAGATTGCTTAAAAGAAAGAAGAAAGAAAGAAATTAAGATGCTTAAAACTTTGCAGTTAGATAAAAGTCGTATCTCAATAATTACCTTTATTCTATACAGTTGTCATAGTGGACTGAAGTAAACTAGAACAATTTTTGAAAAAGGAGAAAAAAAAACAAAAAACAATGGAGTTAGTGTTCACAGAAAAGCTGCACTATAAACTGTAGTACAGTATATACGTACTAGTGTGTGTTAATGTACATCATTGCCAAATAGTATAGAAACCTTTGAGGTGGGAGCTCTGCAAGAAATGGAGGAAGACTACTGGAACACCAAGACTCTTCGTCAGGTACAGCTCTTTTGTTAATTGTTGTACTTTCTTCCATAATCGTTCCATCAATCACAAAATAATTATTCTGTATGTCTCTTTTCCGAATTCCTTTTTTTAAATCTGGATTTCCCTTAATCTCTCCATTCACTGGAAGGAGTTTATCCGTCGTGTGTGTGTTCCTGGTGTAAATAAAGAGTCCTGGACAGAGAAGAATGAGAGGACATTGGACAAGTTTATTATGAACACCACTATGACAACCTTGGTGATTTACCTGGATGCTGACGCCAGGCTGCGGGTGGAGAATTCCTTTCCATCATCTGTACGGAACATATTCCTCCTTGAACCCAGTTCACTGGTTTGATATGCAAGTCTTTGAATCTTTTCTCCTCCTTTACAGTATGTTTTTCAAAGTATCTCCCTCTTTGTATTGTTTTATCTCTCTACCCTATCACTTCTATAAACGTCTTCAGGAAATAGAGCACCTGTTCTATTTCTCTCGAAAGCCTGGAGCCATTATCACAACAGAAACCTTTAATAGGTCACTGTGGTTTGGCACAATACGTGGCGACCCCTCGAAGTGTCTTCTCCGTCACATGACCAGTGTGCATGGCCGTGTTGTTGCAGCCAGCACCTTCAGGGACAGGAGCATGAAGGACAAATATAACCTGGAGATGCACTCCTTCCTTGCCCTCCTCACAGGTGTGTACCTCAAAGGAAACAATAGTTATTAGCAGCGTCACACTGTAGTTTCTCTTGTGGTCTGTAGTGGTATGACTTTAACGTCTACAACATGAACTGATACTGAGAGTTATAAAACAAAAGAAAAATCTTAATTCAATTACATTACCACGTTCACACATATGCTGCAGTGTATCTGATATATTTTATTTTTAAACAGATGATGTGTATAAAAAAGAAGGAAAAACAGTTCTCTATATCCCTACGGAAGCCCTTTATTTCAGCCCAGAGGAGTCCAGCAAAGACAAAAAGCTGGTACAAAGAATAGAAAGTAAGTCTGAATAATTGTTCATGTGGATGGTTGGGGACTCTTTTTTTCTTCATATGTCTGTGGGTTCACTCTCTCATAAATCCATGATACAAGGCACAATCTGAAATGATTGTGTGTCACTTGCATCAATTTAGCATTTTTTTCTGTGCTTTACTTATCACGGGGGCGACTTTGGACATAAGATGTGGTTTATCCTGGACATGTCATCAGTGCATCATTGGGTCCCGCATAGAAAAACAATCACAAAAACAATCACAATCGCTGCCAATGCACCTCTGTATGTCTTTAGTAGTTGGAGGAAGCCACAGAACCTGGAGGGAACCCACAAGGGGGAAACATGCAAACTCTATACAAAAAAGTCCTCAGGACATTTGAACCCAGAGCCTTCTTTCTTTAGTCTTAAACTGATGCTCTATAATTGCACCATATAGCTTTGAAAACTGCTGACCATAAGCTGTAATTGTGCTTCCTATGCATTTAAATTTTGTGCCTTTGTCTTCATTTCAGGAAACAAGATATTATTTTTAATATTAATCTCTATTATTATTATTATTTTTCAAAATTCCTCCGCCTCATGCCCACTTTTATTATCTAATTTTTTTATTTTTTATTTTACATACAGTACTTGGTAATCCCCGAAGGGAAATTAGTAGCACACTGTAGTTAGTCAGTTAGTCGATCCATGCATATATACCGTATATAGTCTGTGCAGGCTCTGTAACACACCACGCACAAGGGGCCTGTAAGCATGCAAATGGGGGGGTTAGTAGAGTGGCGGCCAGCTCTGTCGTGGTGCGCCTTAATGAGCTACTTGTAAGGGGGACGGCGCCCTTAAGCAATGCCCTTAAGCACTGCTTAAGGGCACCTCAGCAGTGCTCCTTTAGTGCCTCATTCTCTTTGACCGCTTATTGGGTCGCGGGGGCAGCAGCTTCAAAAGGGAATCCCAAACTTTCCCAGGCCACATCAACCAGCTCTGACTGGGGTGTCCCAAGGTATTCCTAAGCCACCACCCTGGTGGCATCCGCAACAGATTCACAAACCACCTCAACTGACTCCTTTCTACACGAAGGAGCAGTAGCTTTGAACCTCTTGTGAATGTCAATGTTTCTCACCCTATCTCTAAAGGAGACACCAGCTCCCTGCCTGAGAAAACCCATTTTGGCGTATCCTGTCCATGAAAATCACAAAACAGAATTGGTGACAAAGTGCATCCCTGGCAAAGGCCACCACGCATTTGGAACAAGTCTGATTTACTGCCAGGAACTACACCACAGCTCTCACTTTGGGAGTACAGGGATCGGATGGCCCTGAGAAGAGGCCCCCTCACCCCATAGTCCTGCAGTTCCTCCCAAAGTATATCCCTGAGAATCCGATGGCATAGATAGATAGATAGATAGATAGATAGATAGATAGATAGATAGATAGATAGATAGATAGATAGATAGATAGATAGATAGATAGATAGATAGATATATAGATAGATAGATAGATAGATAGATAGATAGATAGATAGATAGATAGATAGATAGATAGATAGAATGATTGATTGATTGATTTAGTATATCATCTTCTTACAATAAATACATAAATACACATAACAGTAGCATGACACAGACAAAAAGACGTTACATAATTGCATAAATAATACGCCTTTTCCAAGTCCACAAAACACATTTAGACAGGATGAGCATACCCCCAAGCCCCCTCCAGGATCCCTGCTAGAGTAAAGAGGTAGTCCGTTGTTCCACGACCAGGACGGAATTCACATTGTACCTCCTCAATGCGAGGTTCGACAATTAGATGGGCCCTCCTTTCCAGCACCTTGGAGTAAACTTTCCCAGGGAGGCTGAACAGTGTGATACCCCTTTAGTTGGCCCACACCCTCTGGTTCCCCTTTTTTTTAAAAGAGCAACAGCCACCCCAGTCTTCCACTCTTTCACTATTATCCCAGACTTCCACGCAATGTTAAAGAGTTGTGCCATCCATGACAGCCCCTCAACACCCAGGGCCTACCACCAAAATATTGTTTAACCACCCCGGTGACTTCGCCCAGAGAGACTGATTTGAGTCCCACATCATCTGCCAGCTATGCCTCTGATACAGAGGGTGGTTAAGTTGGGGTAGTTGGTTTTAGGAGTTCCTCAAAGTGTTTCCTCCACTGACTAACAACCTCCTCAGTTGATGTCAACAGTGTCAACTGTATTCCATCCTTGCTGTGCACAGCTTTGATGGTCCTCCGTTTCCCCCTCCTGAGATTTGCATATTGATTTTCAACTTATTTGCATTTTTGGGTCACTGCAATCTTGGATGTTTTCTTGTACAAAAGTGCTTTTTTCATATTTTCCTTTTTGTTTCATTTATTCTTCCTGTGCTTAGCTGTCATGATCTACTGGATCGATCAACTCAAAGAGCTACTGAATGACCAAGATGTCATGAATTTAAACAACAACTGTGGTCCGCTGGAAGAGATAGCCTTTTGGAAGAGTCGCTCCAAAAAGCTTCTGGATGTCAGTCAGCAGCTGCAAAAACAAGCCATCATCCACATCCAGAACATCCTGAAACTTACAAAGTCTCTCTATGAACCCCGCTTCAGCAAACTGGCCAAGGAAACACAGGTACAGCAAGAAAAATCATCTCTTTACAGAAGTAGAGAATGAGCAATGACACCCTTTTGAATAAAATACAGTACACAGTATTACTGCAAAACAGTGTCACAACACATTTCTGAAGAGCTGCTGGTGCTTCTCATTGTAATCATACTGTATGTGCTGCCATTAGCTTACTTTATGTACATTTAGAAAAATTTGAAATATTGTCTGAAGGTAGGTTATTAACCTTTATTTATCCAGGTGAGTCCCATTGAGATTACAGATCTCTTTTGCAAGTGAGCCCTGGCCACATTCACGCTCACATTCACACCTAAGGGCAATTTAGGCTGACCAATTCACCTATGGTGCATGTTTTTTTGAAAGTTAGTTGGAATGTCATATTTCCTTTGTGTTTGTTTACCAGGATTGCTCGAAGCAGGCCCAGTTAAATCTGAAGTTCCTGTCAATATTGAAGAAACCATGTGAAGAGCTGGCACAACTCACACCTTGCCAAGTTACTCCTGAAAAGCAGAAACAGATTGTCAGTCTCATTCGCATCATCTGGGTCAACAATGTCCACTACAGCACCACTGAAAAGATTACCGATCTATTCCGCATGGTACCTGCATTTCATTTCATTCGCTACATTCTGCCGTCCACCTCTCATATTTCTGACAA
Organism: Antennarius maculatus; assembly: GCA_013358685.1. Classification (NCBI taxonomy): domain Eukaryota; kingdom Metazoa; phylum Chordata; class Actinopteri; order Lophiiformes; family Antennariidae; genus Antennarius; species Antennarius maculatus. Next base: position 3,464,692 of record CM023608.1, on the reverse strand, counting down.
GGTTATGGACAGTTAATAAATATGAAACTTCAAGTTGCTTCACACAAGCAGCCGTCATGTATTCCACAAATCAGAGAAGTGAGCAGAAATACAATCTCAATCATTTTAGGTTCTCAGACATTGTCATAGTGAATGCAGCAAACTTTTAGCACATGACCAGCCCTGTCACTAATCCTTCCTCTTGCTTCAGACTCCCTGCTTTTCCTGTGTGTATTTAATTCCTCAGAAACTGGTGTATTTTTCCAGTTTGTGTTTTTCTGTATTCTTTGTATTTTAGTGTTTAATCGGCATAGTTATTCTGATTTAGACCCTGCTTGTTTGTTGTTTGTTAAAGTCGGATTTTGGATTTCCATTTTCGCCTGCTTTGAAGTTTCAGACTTTATGCGTCTGTCTGTTTCTTTGGATGCGTTCAGACCGGTCGCCAAAATCCGGTTTTTAGCCCATCCTGATTGATATTGGAAGTATTTTTTGCAGTCTGAACAATCACATACCACATAAAATCCAATTTTTGCGGGACGGATTGAGACCGCATTTGGGAGACAGTTTCATATCAGATAGTTTCCTATCAGTCTGAAAAGCTACAGAGTGATGTCCTCGACGTCACTCTATGTGGCACAAGAGCCAATGCACATTACAGAGCGTGGAGGACGCCTCCGCCCCAACGTTTTTACTACATCAATCTGTCAGACCAGCCAATAAAATAATGTGGCCCAGTCTGAACAGAACAAGATCCTATTTGGACACTTGCTAAAAACAGTGTGGACAGTCAGCTCTTAAAAATCGGATATGGAAGGAAATCTAATTGGTATTCAATTTGCCTGCAGTCTGAACGCAGCCTTTGTGTTGAGCACTTGAATCCAAGTTAGATGTTTACGCCAGTTGTACCAGTGACCCCAAGTCTTCTCATTTAAGTTGACTGCCCCCTAGACCAGAGTCAAGATGCTTAGCCTAAAATAATCACACCCCACTATTGTTTTGTCTCTCTTGCACATAAAATATACAACACTCATTAACCTGCTATTACATGTAAATTCATTTGTTAATTTCTTTTATTCAGGTGATTGTAATACTTCTGTACATGCGGCTGCAGTGACATGGCAACTCAAGTAGCACTCCTGTAGTTCAGCTTCTATCAGAGGGCTGGGGCGTCTCTAAACCTGTGGAGTACCAGATGCGAGGCCACACTTTTAACCTACATTCAAAGCACATCAGGATTTTTATTCCCATGTGAATAATTTTATGTGAATTTAGGATATCATAGTTGCTGTTTGTTGTTTTTAAAGTCTGTTAGATGTAATGATGATGGCGTTTGATAGGGATGCCCTTCCTGCATGGTTTCTTGTTTGCCTGATGGTTCTTGTTCGTTTGTTTGGTTTATTTGTGAGTCGGATTACTACTGATGTTCATAAAAATCTTTGGGAAGATGTGACATCGTCCATCATCCAGCTTACAGAATTTGATCTGTAAGTCAGAAATCAAACTGTTAAGCTTACTAGTATTGAAGAGTTTACAAGATAGTCATGTCAATTTTGTTTAGTTTTTGTCTGTCTAAATATACCTAATCCTTTCAGTATTTCTTAGGTCTGTGTCTATTTTCTGTCATGTTGCAGGTGACTAATGAGATCATCCGCCTGTGCCTACAAAGTATCTCTCTGGACAGGATTTTTGAGGGTTATGTCATATCCAGCAAGCAGCAACTGAATGAATGTATCCAGTGCTGTCTGTCCTGGATGGAAACGTACACGCATGTCTCAAAGGTTCACCACAAGTAGGAGAAATCTGACACATGTATTGACTCAAAGTGTAATGATAGCACCTCTGCAAAAATGTGAACTTTTAAATGATCAAAACTGGATGTGTAAAGTATTGTAAAGAGATACTTTAATTTGTTTACCTTAGGGTAAAAACTAAGAAGTTGTGCAAAGGTCATTGTGATTTTTGTGCAAAAATAAATAGACCCTGATGGAAAAACCTTGATTCTAAGTTTAGGCCAGAGACGACCAATTGCTCCAGATATGAAATAAATAGAAGTTTCCTCCACCCTGGAACAACAAGATGACAGATCAGAGATAGTGTGTGTGATAATTGCTTAGCATGAATGGATGACTGTTAAAAATCTGTTTTGTTTTTGAACACTTTTAATGGATATCACTGAGCCGCTCATGTAACAACAATCCCATGTCCCCTTACCCTTCTCTCTTTCCTGCCTTGCTCTCACTCCCTTACCTCAGGTTCTCTCCAAAAGGGTGGATCCTGGATGAAAGAAATTTTTTTGTGTTGGTTGATTCGTCTATTCAGAGGTTCAGAGAACTGCTTGAGGTGAGGAGCGAGGTAGAATACACCCTTGACAAGTTGCCAATTTATCACATGCATTGATCATCTATCATCAATTCAAATAATTTCTCATTACTATAATTAAAAACAATAGTGATTTAAGCAGATATAAGTCCCAGTTTTCTCCTTTGCATTTAAATGTTTTAGTCCTCAAACTTGTGATTTCACTAGATATGTTTCTCATGTGTTTCTGCTCAGGTATGTGACTGCCAGTATCACTTTGGTCGCTGGAAGGATGGTCAGCAAGGGGATCTGCCATGTTTCAGTGGCTGCCAGGGTCCAGAGTTTACCCACAGCCTCCTCGAGATAGAGCGATACTTCCACCATGGCCTACAGAAACTGCACTCTGTCGGCAACGGCATTCTTGATGTTGAAAATGCCACATGGAGCAATGAATTCAACAAGTAGGTCTATTACTCTTTTACACATTCAAACAAAGACATTATTAAATAAAATGGTTATTATTGTCTTTACCAAAGACATGATCGAATGACAGCGTCTGTCATATCTGACAAAGAATGAAGTGTTAGACATGCATGCCTTGTCTTTATTTTCTTTATATATATGCTCCAAAAATTTTTCTAGCTTTAGCTAATGTCTCTCTTATTCTATAGATATTATTGCGACACATTAGTGAAGATTAGGTGGACAATGTCAGGATGAACATGATATTGATAATAAGGCTGTAAAATCAGCAGAGGACCAAATCATATGGCTCCATTTGCATCAAATGTAAATACATTTAAAAACAGCTTTAAAACATATTGTAATAAAATTGATCCCCTTGGGATGGGATATTCATTACTGTACTCTGTGTGTGTGTGTGTGTGTGTGTGTGTGTGTGTGTGTGTGTGTGTGTGTGTGTGTGTGTGTGTGTGTGTGTGTGTGTGTGTGTATACAGGTTCCGTGCATTGGTAAAGGATCTAGAATTGATGATGAAGAACCTGATCAATTTGTTATTTCAGACGGTGTACAGTGTGGAGGAAGGAGTTCGAATTCTGGACATTTTCAGGCCGGTGTCCACTCGAGAGGTGTTTCTGTGATAAACACTCACACTCACACCTGTGTTCAGTAAAGTTCTTAGCTTTTTTACTTTTTCAGCTGAATTTGTTTTCTCACCTTCCATGTACTAAATGTACACTTCGATCAGCTGGATACATTCATCATTGGAAATATAAGAGCTCACATATTAGACTTGCTGTCTAGTCCTTGTATTGAAATGTCTTTCTTTCCTGTCATCCTCAAAACTGATCCCATACAGTTCATTTACTCATTCTCCTGTTTAATGCCCTCCTTCCCAGGCCATTAAGCACACCACAGACAACATGGCAGAAGAAGTGTACAACATCTTAAACAAGGAGCTCAAACAGGCCACTAAGCAAATATACCAGAACAGATCCGTTCCTGACCATATGCCCAGACTGGCAGGCCAGGCTCACTGGGTTAGGGTTATCAAACAGCGCTTAATCAAGCCAATGGAGGTGAGTTCATTGGATTTCAATAGATCGTATGCAATGTCATAAGTGAGTACTCTTTCTGGAGGTCATTTAATTCAATCTGTATCTGCTTTCTTTGTCCCCAGGTGCTTCAAAAAGCCCATTTCATGCCTGAGTCAGCCGCCAGCAAGCAAGTAGTTTCCAACTATGGCCAGATTATTCAGCTATTAGATGAGATCGAGAGAAAGAACTTCAACCAATGGAATCAGAGCCTGGATATGCAATACCTCAGGAGACTGGAACAGCCTCTCATGGTGAGGTGCAAGGACCATTCTGCCAAGCTGGACATCAATTTTGACAAGTGGGTTTTACAAACTTGACTTACAAGAGACAAGTGGCGCTCATCTTTAAGCCCGCATTGTCTTTGTCTGTGTTTACATTAAAACCCCCCCCCCCTACACCAAATTTAGCATGTACTTCAAATCTGTTTCAACTTCAAACTTTTTTTTTTTTTTTTTGAGGCATAGATAAATATTTTTCTTCATTTAAATACCACTGCAATGAAAAAGAAATAATTTTCACCTCTATTGTTTCAACAAAAGAAATAGAAACTGTCCATGATTTGAAAGAGTGCAACAAAATCACGCTCACCCTGCAGCCCTTTAAAATTTGCTAATACATGTGTACACAAATATGATATATATATATGCACATTATACTTTATTGTGTTTTTTTTATACATTTTCTTTTCCAGCAACCTGTTAGATCTGTTCTTGGAGACAAAGTACTGGGATAAGCTGAAGTATGAGATTCCCCAGCAAGTATATGACATTTACCAGCACTGGGATGACCTCAGCGACCTGAGGGAGGGAACACTCCTGCTGATCAGGAACTATAACAGGTGAGACGAATACAAAGAAGGATCCATCCATCCATCCATCCATCCATCCATCCATCCATCCATCCATCCATCCATCCATCCATCCATCCATCCATCCATCCATCTATCCATCCATCCATCCATCCATCCATCCATCCATCCATCCAATCCATTCATTCATTCATCCATTCATTCATCCATTCATCCATTCATAGATTTCCTTGTGTTTGTGTGTTAGGGTCATTGGAACGCTGTCTCCTGGTGAGTTGGGTTTGTTTCGGGAGCGGATTTATTTCATGGATAAGAAACTTCAGCCTGGGCTGACCAGGCTCCTGTGGTCATCTAAAGGTGCTTCCAGTGTCTTCATCCAGGACAGTCTTCTGCAGGTTGACAAGGTTGGAACACACAATTTATCACTTACCGATTTCAACATCCACACAAAATTATGTTGATTGTGTTGATTTTTAAGATTGTATTAGAAATTGACTTGGTAAAATAGTGACTGGAGACGTGTTTGCCAAAAGTAATTTTCTATTCACTCTATAGTATTAGTTAGTCTTGACTCAGTAACCACTTTGGATTACAGTCCTGTGTGTCATCCTTGGATTGAGCTCCCCTCTTCTTTCCTATTCTTGATTAAACTCAGGTCCAGCTTATAGTTGATGGATATAAAGCATCCAATTTATCCATCTCCAACCTCTGTCATCTCATCAGTGAAACATTGCTGATCAGACTGGATGGACAGGTTGTGTACAGGTAATGACAAACATGTAATTTCTTTTGAAAAACACTCAAAAATTAAATATTATCAGGAGAGTGTGAAGGAAAATCAGCCTGGCCATTATGTGAAATATGTATGTGATATCTACTGAGGTTATTGGGCTGGCTATCTAGACACTGTTGTTTTGTAGTACTACTTCTTTCCGGAAGAGGTGGTCGTCTGGTAGTCCCCAGTAGTTCTCGCCCGAAAAATGTAATAATATACTTCATGAATACAAGTCACTGTCTTCACTGAACCAAGTAAAACTCTGTTTCTATTACTTTGATTTATCAAGGAACACATTACACTGAAACAAGAGATTAACGAAATACAAAAATCTTTCCACATTCACCTCTTGTATAGCATCAGTGTCATCAATTCATTGGAGTATTTCAGATCAGGTCACCATCTTCTTAGAAACGTCTTCCTTTATATATTCTTGTACTCAGTGGAGACAAGTGATGGTGATGTCTTTTTAGTCTGTCAGTCTTTCAAAGTTGTTTCCTCACATTTAAGACACAGATTAACTAAATGAACAGGTTATCATATTTCAATAGTAAACAGCTCTATGTCATTGTCAGAGCTAATGAATCTTGGCTGTAAATCTGGGTGTTTCACTGTTTGTGACTGTTAGGAACCTGGAGTTTGAGGATAAGCAAAAAGCTCACCAGCAGAGACAACTTCAAATACTGCTCTCAGCACATCAGGATATTGTTAAACTCATGACCCATACTTACAAAACCTTCTCTAATGATGGACCTGAGGTAAGTGCTGTTTTTATTTTATTAGCATTAATTCTGTATGTTCAATTGAAATGTGTCTGCACCTTTAGACAGTCGTTTTTTGACATGTGTTGTAGCATATGCAGTTCAGCTGAAGTCAGAAATTAAGAGAATTAAAACCTGTAAATTGTAAATTGTAATTTGTTCACTTGTTTTATGACAAATTATGTGTAAAGCAGTGAATCAGACAAGTTATTTTACCAATGGTTTAACTGGTAAAATACAAACATCTATAATAATTTTAGTAGAACTGAAGTTGAGAAAGTATATAAACAGTACTGTATATACCTTCTTAACTCAGCAGCACTGTCTGTAACATCTAAGATCTCTTCCTTTTTAAATTGAGAGTCAGATTTATTCAGCCATACACACCTTTTATTTAACAATTACAAATCTAATTTGCGATGCTGCAATGTCTATAATTTTTAAACATGGTATTTCAGGTCCGGGATCATTGGGAGACTTACACAGAAAAGGTAGATGGTATGGTTGAGAAGTCTCTGAGACTCAACATCCAGCGCTGCATGAAAAAGCTATCCAAGGCCATCATTGGAGATGACAAGACATCACCATACCCCTTGTTCAGAGTCCTAGTAACACTGAACGAGGCAACTCCCAATACCAAACCAAAGGTACTGGTAATCCAATTAGGTCATGTTATACTTAGGTCAAGTTATAGTGATTTGTTTATTCCAGTATATCCTCATGTGTAGGATATTTTACTCATCTAATCTGGGGCAGCACTAGCTCAGTCCACTAAGCCTTGGGCTGGGGACTGGTAGCTGCTGACTCAAGACTGAAGTGGGCCAAAAACATCAGAGTGTGAGCTGGTGGTGGGATGCGTCAGCTCACCCTCAGCGCCCCACAACCGCCCACCCATGCATCCATCCAGCCATCAATCTATTTATATATGCATGTTCAACAAAAGGATATACTGTAGTAAGAGCGAAAAAATAGTTTCCCCACAATAAAGTGGATTTCTTTGTTTCTTCTTCTTTTTCAAACCCCATTGTATTTCTTTTCCACCCAACCGGTCAAGGCAGATGACCACCCTCCAGAGTCCTGCCCAAAGTTTCTTCCTCAGTGATGGAGTTTTTCCCCACCGCTGTCGCTTATGCTTGCTCTGGAGGGTTCTGTTTGGTTTCTCTGCCTGTAAAAGTAATTTGAAATGTCTGTTGATTTAATTAAGTGCTTTACAAATTAAAACTGATAGATTGATTGAAGCCAGTGCCTGTATGTGTCTTTGTTTTGATAGGTTGAGTTCTCCCCTACACTCAAAAAGCTTTCTCAGATGGTGGACATGATGCCTCAGCTCATCAACACCATCTCCGTGTTTAAGCACTTGCCTGAAATTCTCTCCTGCAAGAGGTCACAGAAGAATCCCATACACATTAGAATAGGTTGGCATCTATAGACTCTTGGTACAGTGTGGAAATACTGATAGTGTGCACTTAGTGGTTTTATATGTGACCATGTCTAAACTTTTCTATTAGTCTTGCCTTTCTTTTAATTCTGGTCCTATTTGACCTTTCAGAGCAAGATGAGGAGATAAGGAAGATTCAAGCTTCAGTTGCGGCAGGGATGACAGCCAATGCTAACCAACTGCAAGCCTATCTGAAGACTTGGGACAAATACAGGGATATCTGGGAGATCAACAAAGATTCCTTCATACAGCGCTACCAAAGACTGAATCCATCAGTCTCTTCTTTTGCCGCAGACATTGACAGGCACGGTGCAATAAGACTTAAAGATGTCTGCTGAAAATCATTCTAATTCAATTCTAACTCGTTATATTCTTTTTGATACATTTCCATGAATCTTTTGAACACTTTTTTCTCCATGCTAGTCGAAGTGCCTTCTAAGTGTCAGAAAGTAAAGCTTACCTCAGCTTTTTTTTAGTCCTGTCTTAAGACATTCATCAAAATGAGTTGCTTTGCATAATGAAGAATTTAGACACATTAATGTCCCTCCTCTGCATATTTTTGTTATTTATCTTCATTGTTTACTCTTTAGGTACACAGAAAAAGCAAAAAACGTAGAACAGGAAGAAGCAGTAGTGAAGATCTGGTTTGTCGTGCTGGACTGTACACCGCTCAAGTCCTCTGTGGTGCAACACTGCTGTGAGTGGCAGACCAAGTTGACTCAGCTGCTCAGTCATATGGCCAGCACCCGCTTGAAAGACCTTCACTGCTCACTACATGATAATGCCAACAGGTGGGGAGTCACATAAAAGAACCTGATTAACATGACTATAAGTGCTTGTACCACTAACATGTCCTTCAGTGTTGTAGACAACAAGCCCACTTGTGTGGGGTTTCGCTTTCTAGGTCAAACATACAAATTTGATGTACTTCTCCTCTGCACAACATGGACTAATAAAAAAGAAAGCAAGCAAGAGAAAATCAAATTGTTTCTAATTGTCTCCTGTCCCCAGACATTAAGGGATGATAATAAAGAAGAGAAAAAGCAGGTTTTTATCCTGAGACATACCGTATCTTCTGCTAATGATGGTGTGTTTCATTTCTGTGCTTGTTTGTATAACTGTTTAGGTTGAAACAAGAACCCCAGACACTTGTGGAGCTTAAGGAGAGTTTTGAACTTTTGAAGTCTCTTCAGAGTGAAATGGCCAAGACAGAGGATCAGTTTCCTTTGATCCATGAGCAGTTTGCCATCCTGGATAAATACGAGTTCCCAGTGGAAGAGGCTGTAAGAACATCAGTCATTAATAACATAAATACGCGTACAGGACTATTTAACACTCTAGAAACATTCTCTTACTGTATATGTGTGCTTGTGATAAACATTGTATTGTACTTCATAGTTACCGGTATCTGTTCTGAATAAGTGTAATAAAACTGACAGATCTTCTTGTAAATGAGCATGCACAATTTTCCTCCTCACCATCGTTTGATGTATCCACAGGTGCAGGATATGCTAGAGGGGCTGAATGGGGAGTGGGTGAGGTTCCAGCAGGTGTTGATTGACTGCGACACAATGCTGCAGGAGCATAAGGAGAAGTTTAAAAAGAGCTTCATTATATCCTCTGAAGAGTTCAAGACAAAAATCCAGTCCAGTTTGCAGGAGTTCAGTCAAAAAGGTGAGACATGTCAGTTGGCCATACAGAGTTTGGATAATGATTTTGCGATTCATGCAAACCTGTGTGTATTATTACCCACTACTACAGAATTAGCTCGTGTGTGTTCCTATTGTTATGGTTTGAGGAGACATGATATGAGATGTAAGAATTTGTATGTTTGTGTGTTTCGTATGCGTCTTTCACCTGTTTGTCCAGTTATATTTTGTTACGTGCATCTACAGGTCCATTTCACGGTACGCTGGATCCTGAATCTGCATTAAACCAAATAGCAGAGCAGCGCTTCCAACTGGAGGCTCTGAAGCAGGAAGAAAACTCCATTCTTCATGGGCTTGGCTTCTTCAAAATAGAACAACCAACTTCCAGAAGCATCTGGATGCTGGAGAAGGTCAGATAAAGTGCTTGACTGACTTGAATGTCGTAACATTCTGTTATTGTTCTATTAGCAATAACAGACTTGGCATCATGAGACGTTAAACCACAGGAACTTATTGTTGGACTTTTCATTTAGGAAAGGAGACTTTAAATATTTTTGGACATGTGTGATATTCTGAAAATTGAGAGGTCATGACAGGCTGAATTCAATATATCACCATGGTTTTTATTGTTGTTGTAAATGCAGCAATACCAGCCTCATTTATAGAGAGCATTAAGCACTTGTTTGTGCAGATTTGTTCGACCTTGATACATTTTTACAGGACATAGAAAACCTGCAGCAGGCCTGGGAGCTCTCTCAGAACTGGAATACCAACTGGAACATCTGGAAGGTTGGTCAGTTTGCTGAGCTGCAGACGGAGACCATGGAGAGCACTGTAAAGGACATGTCCAAAAAACTCCACAGCGAGCTCAAGGTCAGTTCTGCCTCACAGTATTGTTAGTTGCTTTGTCCTACTGTCCAACACAAATGGATAAAAATAATATATCTCCAGTGTCAGCTTAGGTCTGTTTTTTAAAAGACTTTCAATCTGTACTGTATGATCCAGAGGCTGTACTAAAAGCATACTACGGTAATTTCTATTTATCATTAATGTATAGTCTACAAACATATGCATTTAACACTTACTGCTAGACCTATAGCTTTCCCCTAGGATGCACCACAGCTTCCATGAAATACACCCATCAGCAAGTCTCATATGAAGAGTTTATCTGTGTCTGACTGCAGGACAAGCAGTGGCACGTAGTTGAACTGTCCAAGAACAAGATTGACCAGTTCAAGCGGATCCTCCCTGTCATTGCTGATCTTAAGAACCCAGCCATGAGAGACAGGTACTGAAGTCAAATTACCTACTTGTCTCGCCAGTTACAACATTACTTATAATACTTTCTAGTAGTAGTCTCACTCTAAAAGACATAACAGGAAATTGGCTAAGGAATAACAGTAACGTAATGTATGCAGCTGTTGTTCGGTTTAAAAGCTTACAATAGTTAGAAAATAAGGGGGCTGTGTTGGACTGGTTTCCTGTGGGTCTGGGGGCAGCCAGAGGTGGGGGCTGTGCTGGCTGTCCAAATGCATCAGGGGGTCCATTTGAGGTTTTCATCGGCTGGCCATCTCTGAATGGTGTGGTGTCTGTCCCTCATATGGCCCTGTCCCTACGGGCCGGGCCCACACCAGATTGCCTCTTAATGTTCACCTCACATATCTCACACTTCACTGTACGTAGTTACTTGTAGGCACATGTAGGGACACTACAGTTAGAGCCTTGGGAACAGGTGAGGGTAAGAACAGTGGGCTATGTTGTGATGTTGTGGGCCTAATTGGAGAGCCCTAGGGCGCTACATCTTCCCCATCTACGACCTACTTGCCCCCCCGATCTCAAATTTATTGAAACACACACACACCTTGGAGTGGGGCCTGTGGTGGCTGAAGGAGTCTGGGCCACAGTGCTCTTCCCCCCCAGACTTTAAATGGGCAACATTCCACACAGGGAAGCACTTAAACACGGGTAGGGAGAATGTTTGTTAAATAAACACTAACTCTTCATTTCAAAATAGAAAACATCTTTTTCTGTACACACACTTTACCACCCTTGGCAGTGATCAGCTGTGTGTCAATGGGGGGGCAGTGACTCAGTGGTAGAGCGGGACGTCCAATGTTTCAAGATTGGCGGTTCTATTCCCACTCCCACCCAAAAATACCCGGAGTGTGAGCTGACAGTGGGAGGTGTCAGCTGACCTCCAGAGCACTGCCGAAGCGCCCTTGAGCAAGGCGCCGTCACCCTTACAAGTTGCTCATTTGGGCGCACCATAAAGGGGCTGCCCACCACTCTACATTCCCCTGCATGCGTACAGGACGCCTGTGTGTATGAGTGTGTGTTCAGGGCCTGTGCACACTAATATATGCACGTATGAATTACTAACACTAGAGTGTGCCACTAATTTCCCTTTCAGGATTAATTGAGTATATAAAATTAAAAAAATATTAAAAATTAAAAAAATATATTCAATTGTTTGTTTATCAGCTGCGATATATTGTTTTTGAACTGATATCATTGCAGAAGCAGAGGTTTTTATACTGTATCTAAAGTTTGGAATATTGGTCTCTGGGGGGTTGGTGTGGTCTATCAGGGCTTATTGGGCAGTGGACCGTCGTCAGAATCAACATAAGATCATTCTGGGAAAGTGATGCCACATTTTGAGGCATACACACCATCTGTAAATATAACCTCTGTTACAAAGCTAGCATCGTTTCTTGGCTTTGTGTTTTGCATCATGAAAACATAGAAAAATAACACATAAAAATGAGGAGCCAGAAATTGTTAATTTGTACAAATCTGATGCACAAAGTAAAAAGTAAAAAGCCAAGTACATTTGTGAGTTCTGTGTAAAATTGAAATTGTATAAAAATTGAAATGACTTTTTCATTCTGACCTAAAGTGTTGGCATTCACCCTCCCCTAATTTCTCCAGTTTACTGACCGGGTTATTCCAGACTAGACAAACTATGTTTCTATGCTGCCCTAACTTCAGGCACTGGACACATATCTGTGAAGAGATTCAGAGCTCTTTTGACCAAACCAGCACTGAATTCACCCTGGAGAAGATCATGGAACTGGGCCTTGACAAGTATGCTGACAAGATCTGTGAAATCTCTGAATCTGCTAGCAAGGAAGTCTCCATAGAACAGGTGCCGTTTCCTCCTCTGATCCAGACGGATAGTCAGTGGGCATTTTTATTGCTTTAGTTTCTTCTTAAAGAAAATGAACTAGAGTGGAAAACTAATCTCCCCTATGGGGGACGAATTAAAGATTTCATTATTATCATTATTATTAACTGTGAAGTAACTGATGAGTCCTGCCTTTTAATCTGATGCTCTTGAGCACCAGATTAAAAGGCAGGAAATTTGGCACAAAGAATGGAATTAATATTATCCCTTAAAAATCCAAAAGTCTGTGTTGGCTGATGAAAGAAAAATTTTATTTAATTATTCTTTCTCACAGGTTTTCCATCACTGATCTTTACAAGTAGTGGAAATAAAAACTATAAATGATTTTTTTATCATTAATGATCTAGCCATAATAATGTATGATTTCAAAATTGAGGAAAAGAGAAAGCACTGAAGAGGTTGTCCCTATCAGTTATATGTTGTTTGTTAACATTACTGTTTTTTTGTACTGAAGGGTCTGGGGGCCATAATAAAGACAATGAAGGAAACTGTCCTGGACATAGCACCTTACAAAGATGAAGGCCACTACTCACTGAGGTGAGTTTGTGTTTTGTGGAGAGTTATTATGTCTCATTTACCCAATTCATTAGATCTTAAATCATGGTCCACCTTTGTTCTGCCATATATTTCAATCTTGCTGTCTTTGTGTATAGATATGTGTACGGATTTTACTGCATGTCTTTGTAGTAGATAGGAACAAGGCTCTGATGCAAAATTTATCCCGCTTACTTAATAAAAATGTTTCTGAATGTGTTTTCTGCTGGGAAAGCGTGTCACCTTTAGAATTCAATGTTTGCACATCATCAGAAGCTATACTTAAATTCCCCCTGTTCGCTTTCAGAGGAACTGAAGAGATTTTCCAGATCCTGGAGGACAATCAGGTTATTCTTTCCAAGATGAAGGCTTCTCGCTTTGTCAGAGCCTTTGAGCAGGAGGTGGACTGCTGGGAGCGCCGGCTGTCCCAGGTGCTGGAAGTCATAGAGATGATCCTCACTGTGCAGCATCAGTGGGTTTATCTGGAGGTATCTACAGCACACTGTCATTATAGTACATTGTACACTGATATTCATTGCTTTATGCATTAGCTGTTAATAATACTTGTGATGGAGAACACATTTATTTCCTGATCCTGAGCAAACGGTATACCATGAATGAATGAATGAATGTGCCATCACATTCATTTTAAAGACTCTTTCCAGCACCACAGTCTTTGCCAATCACTGTTCATTTTTAAAAAGTTATGTTCCCAGGTTGCAAGCACGATTTGGACATATATAGATAAAGGTGTAGATTCAGGCACTGTTTCTCACATTTTTTAAGATATCCTGTGTTTTTCAACATTATCCTTAATTTTGAAAAAAAAACAAAAACAACAACAACTGAACAGATTTCTACAAAGATAGAGATGACCATGGATCAGCCAAACTAAGTGATTTTTCCGACTATTCATTCATTCATTCATTTTCTACCGCTTCTTCCGCTACACGGGTCTGGATGTGCTTCCAGTGCATTGTGGATGTTCAACTACTGTTTAATGTATGTTAATTGTTACTCCAGAATATCTTTCGAGGAAAGGACATCCGAGAGCAGCTGCCTCGTGAGTGCAAAGAGTTTGAAGATGCTAGTAGCAGTTGGAAGACCATCATGGGCCAGCTTCACAAAAATAATAATGCCTTGCAGGGAACCCACCACCCTGGTATGGCATTGTGCTTTGTTTGTTTAAAGAGCATGCTCTTTTCAAAACCGTACATATAATTGTTACATTAGCTTCTCCTGTGTGTTCTCAGGGCATAGATATTAAAAAGTTACATCAATTAAATAGAAAAGTGTACACTGCATGTAAAAAAAGATTTGTGTCATATTAAGATGATGAATGACTGTTTCTTGCTACAGTTACGAGTCTACAAGTGTTTCAATGTGTACCTGTTCAACCCATGTTCATGCAAATAATGACTGAAATTTGGAGAACTGAAAAATTGAAAAAAAAAATCCTGCTAAACAAAGATTTGAATGATTTTCTTCTGTTAAAAATAATGCTAATTTGATAGTGTATTTATTATATACAGACAAATATATCAAGAAGAATTTAGTCCCGTCTCCATATGGTTTTTCTCCTCTTGTTTTTTCAGGCTTGCTTGATAAGCTATCTGAGTTGAACGCCAAGCTGGAGAACATCCAGAAGGCCCTAGAGATTTACCTGGAGACCAAAAGACAGATCTTCCCGAGATTCTATTTCCTTTCCAATGATGATGTGCTGGAGATCCTGGGGCAGTCACAGAACCAAGAAGCCATTCAACCTCACCTGAAGAAGTGTTTTGGCAACATCAAGAGCCTGCGTATTGAACAGGAATGGAACTTGATGTCACAGGTAGACAAAACAAATGCACACAAGCAGAATGAGTAATTTAAGACCAATGGGTCAGTAAGTTTAGTTTAAACTTTTTAAAACTTGTAGATGTAGAATTTATCTGTAAAAGGAACTAAGACATATGATACAATAGTGTATAAAATTATTACCTTAGTTTGATAACTTACTTTATTTTTAGTCCCTTTTAAAACCTTTAAATTGTACAAATTACAATGGGCCAGTACATTCTTTACTGGCCCAGCCCACTGACTCTGTGTGTCTTCTGTAGGTGGGCGGTAAGCCAGCTGCCTCTGGGATGCTCTCTGCCGATGGAGAGTTGGTTACATTCATCAGTCGAGTGGAACTGGACAGACCTGTGGAGGTACAGCAGTGATGATTAAGATAGTGGTCACGATGATAACATTGCTGTGCTCATCTACATAGTCCTGAGGCTGATAACTACACTAGAGAGATACAGTATATGGTGGGGAGAGTCAGAATCATTGTGTTTTGTGTGAATGTAGGTTTGGCTGTGTGATGTTGAGAGGACCATGAGAGCAACATTAAAGGATTGTCTGGTTGACTGCCTCAGTGCTCTGAAGAAGACTGAGCAGAGAAACAAATGGGTCAAAGAATGGCCTGGCCAGGTAGGTTTGTGTTCAAGTTCCATGTAACTGTCCATCGTGCTTTTATCTCAGAGGTTGTCATGAAGCTGTCAATGTTAGGCAATGACTTGAGAAAGATTTGCTAAATAAATCAAATGGCTTTATTTACAAAGATTCCTTTTCAGTTCAGACTTATATATAGTTCACTGTTTGGAGAGTTCAAAATGAACTCAGAGACAGAAGAAGATTAATATGAAGTGTGTTTTATGTTTTCTTTCCTTTTTTAGATGCTGATCACAGCCAGTCAGATCCAGTGGACCAATAATGTCACAAAAGTGCTCAATAGATGCAAAGAGAGAGCAGACATGTCTGCCTTGAAGTCTATGAAGAAGAAACAGGTTTGTGACACGTGTAAGAAAACAACTCAGTTAAATATGTTTCATATATTCATAACTGAAATCATTTAATGGCTATTATTTAAAAGATCCAAAATATGTAGATCTATCCATCCTCAAGGCTTTCCAGCTCTGTTTTGATATTTAAATGGTGCATAATTTGGTAGAAAAGTGAAGTGTACAATGCAAAGGAGTGGTATTTATTCATTGGTGTGTTTTTCGGGTTCATCAAACCAGAGTGCCATCTCCCATCACCTTTAGAAATACATGGTTCCCATCCAAAACATTTCATTTGAGGATGGTGACGAATGGAACAGTGAATTCATTTCATTGACATTTTATTTTGTAGAATGCTTCATGTGTTTTCAGGTTTTTGTGGCAAATCTACATAATTTGAATAAGACTATCTACTGTATATAACATACACAGCAAACATAGTGTATAATGTATGAACAATATGATGTCCTTGTGTGTAATAGGTATAGGATGCACCCTGATAAACAGTCAATCCATTAGTGAGGAAAATAATACAATGATATGAACAGGCTTCCAATAAACTTTTCAATTCATGTGCAAAAATGTCTTTGCGTCTCAGGTGTCCATCCTTCAGGGGTATTCAGAGATGATTCGTGGCAACCTGACCAAAATACTTCGTCTGAAGATTGTAGCACTGGCCACAGTGGAAGTTCACGCGCGGGACATCATTGATAAGCTAGCCAAGGCAGGCTGCAGTGACATCAATGCCTTTGAGTGGCTTTGCCAGCTGCGGCTCTATTGGGACAAGGTATGCCCTGGGAGAGGACTGTCAGGAGGAACAGGAGATGATTAGTGTTTGGGAGTGGTGAATAGCATGTAATTAAACTAGTGTCTGCAAGTAGTTACGCTACATTTACAATTGCATGGTGATTCAAGTAGTTTGATAACTGTTTCGCCATTTCTTTTCTGCAATTATCTACTGAAAAGATAAAAATTGTTCACCGCAAAAGAAAAATTGTCTTTTTTAATCAGCTCGTCACATAAAGACTCAAATATTGTTTACTCAGTCATCAAGTCAATGTCCAGTGATATAAAAAAGTGCGCAATCATCATATTTTGTAGTCAGTCAGGATCCATATGTTTCTAGACCATATAAAACTGTGACTCTGGCCTTTTTGTTCCTGAAGGGCATCAACTGTCGTCAGTCTCATTGAGCTGTACTGAAATGGAATCAGATCTGCATCAGACATGTTTATTTTCTTGCTTATTTGTTTTCAAAAATTTTGTCTTCCTATAGGATGAATGTGATTGCATAATTCGACAGACCAACACGTGTTTCAGATACGGCTATGAGTACCTGGGAAACTCCGGACGTCTTGTCGTCACTCCACTTACTGACAGGTCAGAATTAGAAATCAGTGCACCTATCAACTCAATAATCAATCTGTCGCATGCCAATTAGTTCAAGACCGAATTTTTTTTTGAATGAATAAATGAGTACTTTTTAAAAACATTTAAAATATTATTCTGTATTCAATATTGATACTTTTATTTAAATAATTAATCTAACTTAATATTGGTTGATTTAGGATAGCTTTGTATGCATGAAATAATCTTTTTTTTTCTTAATTTTGTATGTTGGATTGTACTCAGGTGTTATATGACCCTGACTACCGCACTCCATCTCCATCGGGGGGGCTCCCCCAAAGGCCCAGCTGGTACTGGGAAGACTGAGACAGTGAAGGATTTAGGCAAAGCTCTAGGCATGCATGTCATTGTAGTCAACTGCTCGGAAGGACTGGACTACAAAGCCATGGGACGCATGTTTTCTGGTCTGGCACAGGTAGGAGAGAAGAGGAATGATGATCATAATCATGATGATGATGATGATGATGATGATGATGATGACGATGATGGCAGTAATTAAAATCAGAATGAGGACGTCAACTATTTGCCTATTTCATTGCATTTCCGTTTTTGTGTATTTGCATTGTCCGTGTGTGCTGAACAGACAGGTGCATGGGGCTGCTTTGATGAGTTCAACCGCATAAACATTGAAGTGTTGTCAGTCGTGGCGCAGCAGATCCTCTCCATTCTGTCGGCCCTTTCAGCCGGACAATCTATGTTAAATTTTGATGGACAGAACATAAGGCTGGTCAATTCATGTGGCATCTTCATCACTATGAATCCTGGTGAGACAGCTGAAATGTGCAAATGCATGCAAATGCTACAATATGTGTTGCCATATACTGATGGAAATCCTAACTGAATCTGAATCCCGCTGGAAATTTGTATTTCATGTTTGGGTACTTTAAAATTTGGCCCTTCATTGTTTTCAATCATCATCCTTTCTCTCTATTTGTCTTTTTCTTAGGTTACGCTGGTCGCACTCAGCTTCCAGACAACCTCAAGTCCATGTTCAGACCTATTTCCATGGTGGTTCCAGACTCTACACAAATTGCTGAGA
The DNA here is from genome assembly GCA_013358685.1 of Antennarius maculatus. Taxonomy (NCBI): domain Eukaryota; kingdom Metazoa; phylum Chordata; class Actinopteri; order Lophiiformes; family Antennariidae; genus Antennarius; species Antennarius maculatus. Next base: position 3,446,454 of record CM023608.1, on the reverse strand, counting down.
TCATTCTGTTTGCAGAAGGATTCAACAACTGCAAGGTACTACTCTTGCTCATGGAGGAATTATACTGGAAGTGTGCTGGGAGAAATCCAATCCCAAATCTGTGAAAGGACTCATTTCCTGATACAGGTTATACACAATTATCTTTTTTTAGAACTTGCTAGCGTTTAGGGGGCGGCATTGGTGAGTGGTAGAGCAGGTCATCCAATGATTATAGGATCGGCATTCGATTCCTGCTCCCACTATGCGCTTGTCATTGTGTCCTTGGGCAAGACACCCTACCCTGCTTGCCGCCACCAGTGAGGGGCTCACTGGTGTGTGAATGTGTGTGTGATTGTTCCAGTGGTGGTCGGACAGGCCATTGGCGCAGATTGGCTGCCACGTTTCCGTCAATCTGCCCCAGGGCAGCTGTGGTGACGAATGTAGTTTACCATCACTAAGTGTGAATGGGGAATGACTGAATAATGGATCCAATGTAAAGCGTCTTTGAGGATCTATGTGAATCTAAACCATTATTATTATTAACAAAAGTGGGGTTTTTTATTGATTATATTACATGACCTTTCAAAGACAGCAAACCCTTTCCCCAAAGGGCCCCTTCCTATTATGCAGCTCTTGTTTGTAACTCATTTCATGAAAAGATGCACCCAAATTTTAGATCCATTCATAACTCTTGGTTTAAGAAATGGTTCCAGTAAAGTTACCATTGTCTCTCTGAGTGGGTGTGAGCAAGAATCTCTGATAGGTTTTATGAAACCTATCAGAGATTTTCACCATTGAAAACAATGGTGATCAGGAGTGCAGAGGAGTTAATATGAGCAATAAAATATGAGCAATAAAGACGGACAAGAATTCTTACTACACCAAAGATCAGCACAACAGAGTCACTTCAATAGTGGGAGCTCTACGATTTTGGACAGGTCAAGTATTACATGGAACTGTTGAAAAAATCAACACCATTGATATCAGAAACATGGACTAATGAAAAAAAAACAAAAAAAACAAAAAACAAAAAAACAAAACAAAACAACAACGACATTTATTTGTGATAAGATGGGATAACATTAACTTTGAGACTTTAAAGAGCATGTTGATATCTTTTTACAATATAACATCATGTGAAACTGTTAAAGTGTCTGCAACAAACTGGTTAATTCTTGTATAAACACTGTCTGCTGAAAGAGGTTAATATGATCATTATATTCTTGTGGAGAACACTGTCAAGGTCAACGTCTAGTTTTGACTATCCATGATGTTAACAAACCTTGTGTTCCTAGGAAGAATGTAAACATGTTTATGCTCTAGGGTAAAAGGCTAATATCTGGAAGTGGATAAGGGAATGAACATCTGTCAAAATTCAATGAGCTGGTTGAAGACTTTTAATGTCTGAGTTTGTTGATTACATATTCTAATGAGAGAGATGTTTTGTTGATGATTTAGGGGACGGGAATCTTACAAGCCAATGGCTTCTACCCGTAACCCTTTTTTTTTCTTTTCGGATGTTGTTGATGATGTTTCAACACAGATGAAAGTGAAATATGTTGTAATGACATGTCTGGAAAGAAGAAAAATAAACTGAATGAATAAACAAATAAATAAATGAACTCTGTTTTTGTCCTCCTAGGTCCTGGCTAAGAAGGTGTTCACCCTGTACTCGCTGGCAGTGCAGCAGCTTTCTAAGCAGGACCACTATGACTTTGGCTTACGTGCTCTTACATCCTTGCTTCGCTATGCCGGAAAGAAACGCCGCGCTTGCCCTAACGGCTGCGATGAAGAAGTAAGTATTTCACTGTTGGTCGAGAATGAAAAGCTTGAATTCTGTAGAAAACTTTGATGAAGTTCCATAATTTCAGACTGAAAAGTAGCAGTGATCACTACACGACCTACAATTTTAGCTGAGCCATGCTGTCACCACTAATTGAATTTTTTAATTTTAATTTTAATTTTACACACTGTTATAATCCCCGAAGGGAAATTAAGAACACACACTCTAGTTTTTGTTAGTCAATCAATCACACGCATGCATATTAGTGTGTACAGGCCCCTGTAATTCACACAAAAACACACAAGGGGGCCTGTAAGCATGCGGGGGAGATAGAGCGGCGGGCAGCTCCTTCATGGTGGACACCTCCTACTGTCAGCTCACCTCTGGGTGTTATTTTTTTGTGGGGTAGCGGGAATTGAACCGCCGATCTCAGAACATTGGACGACCTGCTCTACCGCCCGCTTTACCACTGAGCCACTGCTGCCCCATTACCACCTGTCCATCCATTGCAAGTTGACCAAAGCTCTCAATTATTGTGAATGAACCTGTTTTTGCATTTTTGTCCTCAGATCCTGCTTATGGCTATGAAGGACATGAACAATGCTAAGTTAACGACTACTGACCTACCCCTGTTCACTGGGATCATCCATGATTTATTCCCTTCTGTGCAACCACCTGTTGCAGACAATGGCAAAGTAAGTCAGTTTTTGTGTCAATAATTTTTTCTTAATTTACTCTGAACATTTGAATTTCTTTTTGCTGCAGTTGAAGGAGGCCATTGAGGTGGAGCTTCGTCAAAGCGGTTTGCAGGTGACTCCTTTCACCGTGACCAAAGTCATCCAACTTTATGAGACTAAAAATTCTCGACACTCCTCCATGTTGGTGGGCAAGACAGGCAGCGGTAAGAGTGTTACCTGGAAGACCCTTCAGAGGACCCTCACTACCTTACACCACAGGAAAGAGCCTGGCTTTGAGCAAGTACAGGTGGGTGTGGATGGAATACAACTGTACCTTTTATATGTTTGATCTTTTCATCCAGCACAGAAATGTTGTCTTCCTTCTGTTCTCTCATTCAAGCAGCATGTCACCACAAGATTCAAACACACCCTAAAGGCATAAAGTACTTCTTGACATAAGTCTTCAGTCATCATGACTTCATCATAATGTGTTTTTTGTTATCTTTTAATTTCTGTTACCCCTGGAACTTCAGGTTTATCCTCTGAACCCTAAGGCAGTAAGTCTGGGAGAGCTGTATGGAGAAAATGACCTCTCCACCAATGAATGGAGTGATGGAGTGCTGTCTTCTGTCATGAGATCAACATGTGCAGGTAGTGAAAACACAAAACACTGCGAGGCTGAAGACCATTTCTTTAACAATGCTGTCAAAGTGATAAATGAACAGTTAACAGGTGGAACGGTGGCACACTGGGTATTACTGTTCCCTGTTTGAATATTTACATGCAAACCTGGTATTAAACCAGGTTGGACAGACAAGCTATTTCTACTGTCACACACCGTCTGCCCTCTATTCTTAGATGAGAAACCAGATGAGAAGTGGATCGTGTTTGATGGGCCTGTTGACACACTGTGGATAGAGAGCATGAACTCTGTCATGGATGACAACAAAGTGCTCACGCTTATCAACGGAGAGAGAATATCCATGCCTGAACAGGTGAAAACTAAAACCAGACGTTGTTTCACAATAGAGTTTGACATTATTTGTGGGCATTTTTCAGCCTCAAACATACAGAGATAGGTGAGGAAGGAACAGGAATAAGTTGGGGAAAATGAAGGGAGGACATGTGGTGGAGTCCTGGGTGTGGGAGCTTCCTATATTCAGAACATTATTCTTACGGAAATAAAGGATATCATTCAACCTTTTACTAAAAAAAACCTCCAACTCAAATTCTTTTGCCGTAGGTGTCTCTGCTGTTTGAAGTGGAGAACCTGGCAATGGCCTCTCCTGCTACAGTGTCCCGCTGTGGGATGGTCTACAATGATTACTCAGATCTGGGATGGAAGCCTTTTGTTCAGTCTTGGCTGGACAAGCGGCCTAAGGTACAGTTGCTGGCTCATAATGCTTTAATGCTTCAATAATAGCTTTGTTTTTAAGATGATATTTGGGCAGAGGAAAATAAAAACCTTCCTAATTAACTGCTTCTCTATTCCATTACTCTTCGGGACCCTCTGACCTATTGGTTCCTCCATTTGTTCTCAGGCTGAAGCAGACCATTTAAAGTGTCTGTTTGAAAAATACGTAGAAATCACACTGAACTTTAAAAAGAACAACTGTAAGGAGCTGATCCCTATCACCGAGCTGAACGGAGTAACCTCTCTCTGCCACCTCTATGATTCCCTCGCCACATCCAGCAGCGAGGTATGACAAATAGGCAACATTCTGTGACCTCAGTCGACTTAACTGGACACAGTAAGACTGTAAAACTACGATAGAAATGATCCATCCCTGTTCATTAGCAGATAAATCCTGTACCTCTCATACCTTCAACAGCACACTAAACAGTGTAATCCTCTCTCTTTCTCAAGGAGAATGCTTCAGACACAAAAAGCATGAGCAGGATGATTGAGCTCAAGTTCATTTTCAGTCTGATCTGGTCCATCTGTGCTTCAGTTGATGAGAATGGGCGCAAGAAAGTAGACCACTTCCTGCGAAAGATGGAGCCCTTCCCCATCAAGGTCATTTGACTGTTATACACTCGTATTGTCTACACTTGTATACAATGGAAACTCTTTTCACCAGGCTGCCTAATGGATGAGGGTTGTAGCTGCTGTAACTACGGTACTTAAAATATAAAATAAATCACCAGACAGTTAAGTCTAGTGGAGCTATTTGTATTTACAACTATTTTATTGATAGTATGATATGATAAGAGAAGTTTCCACAGTTCCTTTGCTAATAAACTCAACTACAAGAACTGGTAGTACAAAGGTGGCTTGATACCATCAAAATATACAATGTGAGTGGGTCATAATTCATTTTTGTGTTACCATTACAGTAACATTAAACACTTTATATCCATATGATATATACATGGTTTAAAGGACAGGATGCACACTTTGACTTGTCAGGCATAAATAACACAGTGCAAATCCACCTCATGCTTAACAGGGGTACTGGAGAGTCTTTGTCTGCATGCTTTAAATGTGAGAATGTCATTAATGGTGACCAGAGTGCACCTTGTCTCTCACCCTGTGTTAGCTGGGAAATGCTCCACCACCTCTGTGAGTCTACAGACTCTACAGGATAATTATTAATAGAAAGTGGACAGATGAAATGAGACAGTAAGACTAAGTCACTTCATTAAGTATCCCAGTGAAAATGACGGTGAACCAGCATGCACAATAAAGCAGAAATGTTCTTCCTTCAAGTGGAATGCAGCGTTCATTAAGGGACGGCAGTGGTTCGGCGGTAGAGCGGGTCGTCCAATGATCACAGGATCGGCAGTTCGATTCCTGCTCTCGCCCAGCCACCGGAGTGTGAGCTGACAGCGGGAGGTGTCAGCTCAAATCCCGAGCACCGCCAAGGTGCCCTTGAGCAAGGCACTGTCCACTTTATAAGCTGCTCACAGGGGCGCACCATGAAAGGAGCTGCCCGCGACTCTACCTCCCCTCAATTGCATCCTTACAAGCCCCTTGTGTGTGTGTGCTATGGGCCTGTACACACTATGTATGCTTGAAAGATTGACTAGAGTGGTTTAATAATTTCCCTATGGGGATTACTATAGTAAAATAAAAAAAAAAAAAAACTCCTGTGAGTTTTCTGTCATGGTGTGTCAAAGTGTCTGCTCTGTAACTAGTCCCTTGCAAGATACATCCATTTTCACATACAGTATGAACAGAATAAATCTGTCCTGTCAATCTCTCTTTCAGGACACAATTTACGAGTACTATGTTGACACCAAGAACAGAAACTGGGCCTCTGTTGAAGACCAGCTGCCAAAAAGTTGGCGATATAATGCCAAGTAAGCAGCAAAGTGGTTCAGTGTCATGGTATTGTGCTGCTGTGTGGGCTTGTGTGTGATAGTGTGTGTCTCATCTGATTCTCTCTCTGCCAGTTCAGTTACATAACAGCTGATGATACAAACATCTGTAATAGACCAATATCTTCCCCTGGTCTCTCCTGCAGGGCACCATTCTATAAAATAATGGTTCCTACAGTGGACACTGTTCGTTACAACTTCCTGGTTAATGCTCTGATGGTGGGTAAACATCCAGTGCTGCTTACCGGACCGGTGGGCACCGGTAAAACCTCTGTGGCTGAAAGCGTCTTGCAGGGATTGGAAGAGAAATGGACTGGTCTCACCATCAACATGTCTGCACAGGTTGGTACTTTGTATGATCTATGTTTTTCTGTGTTTGGCAGGTCTGTTCATTTTGTTCTGTCCTAACAAAGAAACCAAGAAATTCACTCAATGATAAATGGTTTGATTTGGTTGTTGATATTCCATTTTTCTCTCTCTTGTCATTCTAGTTTCTTTCAGTGGAGTTTTTGTAGTTCAAACAAAGAATATTTTTTCATTTCATTGTCTCATAAAGCAGACACAAACAAATTAAGTACAACTAATTAATTAGATGTTAACTCAATAAATCACATGGACAAAATGTAAGCCCGTTAAACGGTGAAGCGGACTTTAAGGTACTTTTATAACGTTCGTTTTAGAAATGTTTTTAGTCAGTTTTATTGTTCCTATCCATGAATGGTCATGGTGTATACCGATCAACTGCAAGATTCAGAAGCTTAAATAAAAATTGTTCAACCTATGTGTGTAGATTCGCAACTGCCGGTGAAGCTGATTAACATACAGAAAGGAATCCCGTCTTTGAAAAGCAAAGTGTCAGTTCCAAGATGTTGTGACGCCAAGAAATGTGAAACTCTTGAAAATTTTAAACCGCCTGTCAGCAATAGTGATGAGAAGATGAGATAATTTTTCACGGCTGAAATCAACAGTAGCGTCAGTTTTCAAGGCGCTGAATGAGAATGAGGTTGTTAACCCTACTCCATAACTCCCTTGTTTGTTTGTCTTTCACTCTGTCTCTCTTCCTGTCCAGACTACCTCTGATAACATCCAGGCCACAGTGGAGAGTCGCTTAGAGAAGAGAACCAAAGGCGAGTTTGTACCCACAGGTGGCAAATGTCTGCTGCTCTTCCTGGATGACCTCAGTATGCCCTCGCATGACCTCTTCGGTTCCCAGGCACCGCTGGAACTGTTGCGCCACTGGATTGACTATGGTTTTTGGTATGACCGCCAGAAACAGACCCCTAAGTCTGTCAAGGTGAGAAGGGTTTTTTGATTAGGGTATTGAGTATCTTTTCAGGGGTACTTTTGTCATGTAGTCCATATCTACCAATTAAATGCCATTCTTTCCTTATTAACCCAAGAGACATATCAATCAATCAAGCAACCTTTATTTATATAGAGCTTAATTACATTAGCAGACATTTCAAAGTGCTTAAACAGACAGAAAAACCCAAACAAAACCCACATATGTGATGAAATATATTTATATGGTTTTTTAGAACATGTTCTTGTTGGCGTCCATGGGGCCCCCTGGTGGAGGGAGGACTCACATTTCTGAGCGATTGCAGAGTCGATTCAACCTCATCAACATGACCTTCCCTCATGTACGTCCTGCTGACTCCTTTCCCCATATTTTTTAATTATCATTAAGACAAAATGTGTCAAAAATAATAATAATATATTATTTTTGCTCAAACCATTACCATACAATAAATGTGAAATTCTGTTTACTTTTGCACCTCTTTCCTTTTTCTATCTTCTATTTGTAGAATTTTTTTCATGTTTGTTGGTGTTCAACCTGTCAGACAATTCATGACATGATTGTGGCCATAATGGTGTTAACAACCAATGCACTCTCTTCCTACCTTTAACAGATCCCTCGAGTTGATCTCATGTACCTCTTCTCTTTCTGTTATGTTTCTTTTTTAGGACACGCCTCCCTCATTATTCACATGTCTTTCTTCAGTATTTTACCGACTCTATCTATTGTTCTACTCTTTTTAACCTTTCAGTCTTTTCTGTTCACTTGTTTGTTGCCCTTTTCTTGACTCCCCTCTTCACCTTGTTTTTTTGTATTGTAAAACAACGAAATGCATTTGTTTTACAAATGTTTGAGGCCTTATTGATTCAATTTTATAGATGTAACAAAACTCTTAATTTATTTGCTTTCAGGACTCGCAAATCAGAAGGATCTACAGTACCATGATCAATCAAAAGCTTGAGAGTTTTAAGGAGGAGTTGAATCCCATTGGAGAAATTCTGACTAAAGCTACTTTAGAACTTTATGAAGCTGTTTCAGCTCATTTTCTTCCCACTCCAGCCAAGATTCACTACCTCTTCAACCTCAGGGATATGTCCAAGGTACATAGTAATAAAAATAAATTCTGTATCTAAAACGTGTTTTAAAAGAGAAAGCTGGTATTTTCTCAAAATTTCTCTCTAGAGAAACACTCTCCACTGTCTGATCTAACTGGTCCAACTGGACATAGTCTAGCATTAGTTTAACAATTTATGTCTTTTTTTCTTTCTGCCAGGTGTTTCAAGGTCTGCTGAGAGCTCACCCAGACTTCCATGACACCAAAATCAACATCACAAGACTCTGGATCAATGAGTGTTCCAGGTAGCTGTTGACATTTAATCATGTAGCACATTTATATACAGTACATAGTTCCAGGCTCATTGTGACCATTATAATGTCATTATTAATGCTCAGCTGGTACAGATGATGTATTTTGATGTGATGAGTTTTGTGCTTTATTTCAGATGTGACATTCATGTAATAGTGCTGTGTGTACGTATATTATGTATTTGTTGTTTGTGTGTTTCCAGGGTTTTCTCAGACCGGCTTGTGGATCAGGCTGACAGGGAAGCATTTCTTGCCATGCTGGAGCAGAAACTAGCCTCACTCTTTGACCTCAATTTCCACAACATCTGTCCAAATAAACAGCCACCAGTATTTGGTACTTTCAGTATTGCGCAAGCAGAGTACAGACATGTTCAGTGTAACACAATTGAATGACAAAATTCTGTCACTAACACGATAATGAAACTGATGATAGTATGTGTGTTTATTTGTGATTTATTCATGATGAGTTAGCCCCGCCATGAGCTGGTGTCTCATCAGGGGTGTACCCTACCTTTTGCCCATGGCCAGCTGGGATGGGTTCCAGCAGACCTGTAATCCACAAGAAGGATAAGTGGTTGTAGAAAAGAAGATTTAGATTGTCTCCTGTACTAGAAGATGAATGGATGAATTATGATGAGTTATTAATACTGAGTTGTTTTGTTGTTTGTTGTGTGTGTCAGGTGATTTCCTGAGTGAATCTTGTGTGTATGAAGACCTACAGGATATGAAGGTTCTCAAGGTCTTCATGGAAACCCAGCTGGAGGACTATAATCAGACACCCGGTGTAGTACCCATGAACCTGGTGCTCTTCCAAGATGCCATTGAACACAGTGCGTCTGAAAACACAACACACATGCATACATATTTTTTTAGTGATTTCCAGTTTCCTCATTCTATCCAGTCAGGATTTGTTTAACATTTTTTTTCATTTCCGCCACAGTTATTCGTGCAGTACGTGTGATCAGTCAGCTTAGGGGCAACATGCTGCTAGTTGGCATTGGTGGCTCTGGCAGACAGAGCCTATCAAAAATGGCAGCCTACATCTGTGGGTACCAGGTGTTCCAAGTGGAAGTCACCAAGCAGTACAGCAAACAGGATTTCAGAGAAGGTGAGACCAGATTTACTGTTTTTATGTCTACAGATGCTTGAGACATAAACGGTACGGTTTTGAACGGTAAACATGAAGGTCTCAAGTTTTGATGAATTAACTTTTAGAACAGTCAGTTCCTGGCATCTGTGTTATAATAGATGTTTTTCCTGTCCTATTTTTCAGACATCAAGATACTGTACCGTTTGACTGGCGTTGACAACAAGCCAACGGTCTTCTTGTTCAATGACACCCAGATTGTGGACAAGTCCTTCCTAGAGGACATCAACAACATTCTGAGCTCTGGAGAAGTGTCTAACCTGTATAAGCAGGATGAGTTTGTGGAGGTGTGTACTATCTTAAAATCTTTTTTTTCCCCCTTCTATCTGTCTGCCTGTCTAATTTTCATTTTTTTACGCATTTGTATATTTGATTGAAAGGGGTCCTATAATGAAAAACACATTTTCCAGGTCTCTACATATACATAGTGGTCCTCCCTAATCCTACCAAAGTTTAAAAAAGTTTAAAACCACTGGACTACCACTAAGTGCGAGTGGACAGTGGTGCAGGCACGTGGGGCATGTAAACCACAGCTAGAGGGTGTTTGGCAGGTGTTGACAGAGGGAGCCTTTAACATATAATGGCCAGCCTCTTCAAATGAGGTGTTCCGATCAAAGTAGATTAGAAGTATATTCAGTCAAACATAGTGAGGACCATGAATCAGTTTGGGGCAAGACATTTCAAAAACGGTGGGCTGGTAGTTGGACATCTGGCAGCTGAATGACATTAATTAAATTAACCATAATATGGGACCTTAAAGTTCCCATGTAACACACTGATTGTCTAAATGGAGGTAATACTCTCCCCTGAGGCTGCATCCCTTAACTACAAAAGTTTTGATGTAAACTGCTTGACTAGTGAAAGCATGATTAACAAAAAGAAAAGTTAAAGGAGTATTATTAACATATTTCTGATTGTCCCAGTCTCTGTTTCTGGTATGTAAATATTTAAACCCTAAGATAAATGTAAAGTGCATTCTGATTTGATGATAGTGAGTGAGCTTTTCCTGGTAAATATCCATATATCAAATATTTACAACAATTTTAATCTTAATGCAATTTTTGCTCTTCACAAAATATCATAGTTATTAAAGGTAATAGATGTTGTCAGATAATGTCTGCTTCATATAGGACTGCTCTGATCTGCAGGATCTGCAGGATTGTTTATAATCACCAATTTACAAATGTTATAACATGTTTCTGTCCTATCTTCAGGTATGCAATGCTCTATCAGAGTCTGCCAAGAGGGATGGTGTGGTTCAGACCCCCGACTCCCTGTTCAGCTACTTGATCGAGCGAGTCAGGAACAACCTACATATAGTTCTGTGTCTGAGCCCAGTCGGAGAGCCCTTCAGGTAGGTTTTGATAGGCTTTCCAGAAACACAATAAATATTAGAAGAAATCCCATTGTGTTCCTCCCTTCTCCTTTGTTTCTATTTTACCTCTTCTCCACTCAACACTTCAATCTTGTTTGCTGTTATTTTTTTATATTCAATATTTTATATTGAACCTATTCCCCTAACATGTAACTGATTGCAACATTCTATAACTTTTTTTTTTTAAATGTTTTTTGTAATTACTAATCCACTTTGCAAGCAGGAACACACCTTTATTATTATTATTTTAGCCTGGTTTTACCTCCCTGCACTAGTTCACAGACCCTCGTGTATGCATTGCTATAGTTTATAGCGACATATTAGAATTTGTAATTGTTCATTACAAACAGGAAACGCATCCTCCAGTACCCAGCGCTGGTCAACTGCACCTCCATTGACTGGTTCTGTGAGTGGCCCAAAGATGCTCTGCTGGAGGTTGCTGAGAGGTACCTGGAAGGAATGGAGAAAGGATCCTTGGAAGGGGTGAGGAAAGCAAGCTGACACACATGATCGCATAATTCACATGTACTTGAATTTACACTGTTAAACACTTTGATGCATCATCACGCCTGTTATGTGACCATAACAAAAATAGGAAAGACAGAAAGGAGAGGATGTTTGCTTGGAAGGAAGGCAGACAGAGGAGAGGCATAAAGAGCTGATATTTTGTGTCTATTCAATGTTGTCTTCATGTTGTACCTGCAGCACACATTTTTAAACCAAACTTACAATTTAATAATTTAACACTGTTAAAGAGCAAGATGTTCACAAAAAGATTAATTCTACATATATATACACCTAAGAAAAGACCAAACATATACGTATAACTTTAGCTGTAATCTACACTCAACCCTGCTATGACAGTCATATCAGTTCCCATATATTTGAACAAAGAGTAAACAAACGCCTGAAGATTCATCCTCATTGCTTGAATATCAGAACAATGCTTTTACATATGTTGTCATGTTGCAGATCCAGACAAAGGTTGCCAGTATCTGTGTGACCATGCATCAATCCGTAGTTCAGGTGTCTCAAAGGATGAAATTGGAGCTGCGGAGACATAACTATGTGACACCCACCAACTACCTGGAGCTGGTGGCTGGATACAAGAAGTAGGCACCTAAAGATTTGTGTGTTCTTGATTCTCTTTTCTGTTTTCACATAGAAACTTAACACAAACCTTGTTGAGACCTCATATTAAAACTCTTCCTTTTTGAGCAAAAATAGCTACATGGAATACCGGATGACTGATCACGCAACCCACTTTGAGAGGAAGTCTTGGCATGCATGACCTCACCCTTTCAGTAGTGTGGACACACACAGGACTCAACTTTCCTTCCCTGTGCAAATCTAATAGGAACTGTATGTGCAATCTAGAAAACACCCTCAGTCAATGGCCACACCTCACAGGGTTAATAAACTAAGACAAGACCGACCATCCACCACTAGAACTGAAGAAGCCTCTTGGAGGAGAGGTAAAACAACTGAAGTGTTCTCTAATTCTCCATGAAAGGGAGGCAATTGTGACATTAATAGTCTAAAAATAGTCTAAAAATGGTCTAAAAAGCTTAAAAAACTTAATAAAACAACTACTCAAACTAATTATCTTAAAATATTGATTAAATACATAAAGTTCTTATATATATATATATATACATATATATATATACATATATATATATATATATGTATATATATATATTTTTTTATTTTATTTTTTCGCCCATATCATTACAGCAGACTTTACCACCTTCATCTCATTTGCACCATCAACAACATCAACTGGTAGTGCTCCATCTCCAAGTCCCATCTCCTTCCCTGCTGGCTTTGGGGACATTTTATGTCCCCAAAGCCAGCTTCTACCACCCGGGTCTGGTCTGTTATGACCCCCTGTCTTCACTGCCACCCATATGGTAGAGCACCTGAACTCATTGGTCTGCCCTGCGGGTGGTGGGTCCACAGAGGTATACAGTACATGCCTGTAGCATTAGGCATGAGTGCCTTAGCTACATTTGGTGTTTTTTATACAGTACTTGCCTATAGCATTGGTAATGAATGATTAGACATTATTTTATTTCCGTTTTTAACTTATTTTATTGGATTTTTATTTGATATTTTATCAAATTGTATTATGTTCATTATTTTATGGTGTATCTGTTGTGTTTATTATTTATTGACTCTGCAGCACTTCAGAAACCTTGTGTTTACTTACATTGTGCTATAGAAATAAAATGGATTGGATTGTAGTGCCTTAACTACATTTGATGTTTTATTTTTCAGGAAAAACCATAAACAGTAGAAACCTTGCATTAACCTGGTTGATGCTGTCGTTGTTATAAAATGATATGCTCATTGGTGTCATCTATCTTCTTCCATTACAAATATCTCTGTTTAATTAATTTTACTAAATGCTCAACACTCACAATTGTGTCATCCACCAATGGATTCTGTTTTACGTGTGTATCCACCTAGGTTGTTGGCAGAAAAACGCAGTGAATTAGGTGAACAGTTGGACAAACTTCGTAATGGCCTTTTCAAAATCAGTGACACACGTGAGAAGGTGGAGGCCATGTCCATGGAACTGGAAGATTCCAAAAAGCAGGTGGCTGAGTTCCAGATCCAGTGTGAGAAGTACCTGTCTGTCATCGCACAGCAGAAGATGGAGGCTGACAAGCAGCAGAGAGTAAGCGCCATAAAATGATTAATGGCACACAAATAACTTTACTCTATAGAGCTAATCAATAATCTGTCAATGGGTTTATATCCTGATTGACCCAATCAGTATAGTAGCTTCGAACCGCTTTTAGACTAGTGATTTACTTTTGGATGGTTGTTTGACAGTGATCTTATAGGAAGGCCACATTGGGTTATGTGTGTTTTTATCTTTTTTGTGAAGGTGGTGAGTGAAAATAGTGAAAAAATTGGAGCAGAGAAGTTGGAGTGTAAAGCCATGGCTGACAATGCAAAGAAAGACCTGGACGAGGCCATGCCTGCCTTAGAAAAAGCAATGGAGGTATATCTATCCTGCTATTGTTTGAATTCCACCTCCGTGTCTTTCCTTCTGTCTTCTTTTGAATGATACTTGTTACGATATCCGATTTACACTGTGTGGTGAACAATAAGCGTAACGTTACACATTCTTTCCCTCCCTCGCTGTTGTTGCACACAGGCGCTGCAGACTTTGGATAAGAAAGACATGAGAGAGATCAAGTCATACGGTCATCCCCCAGCCTTGGTGGAAACGGTGCTACAGGCTGTCATGACCTTACTGGGCAAAGAACCGACCTGGGCAGAGGCCAAGAGACAGCTAGGTGATACATCAACACCACAGAGATCAGATGGAGAGCGAGATTACTGTACTGTACTCAATAAATGACAATACTGAAAGAAAGGGTGTCAGAATGAAACTGGAAAGAAGGGATGTGGGCAAAATGACAACTAAATTGTAGTAATCTACCAGCATTGTAGTAATATATAAGATGTAGAATTCATAACAGATTATAGTTTTTCTCCAAGGAGTGTCAATGAAACAGGTGCAGGATTGCTTTTATTTTCCTTTGAATCAGTGGATTAACAGATAACTGTGAGTCTGCAATTTAAAGAAAATCTGACGTGATCTTTAAATATTTTCTGGAAGGGGAGTCCACCTTCATAAAAACATTAATCAACTTTGACAAGGACAACATATCGGACCGTGTGCTGAAGAATATCGGCCAGTACTGCAAAAATGAAAACTTCATGCCTAACATCATCGGCAAGGTTTCGCTGGCTGCTAAGTCCCTCTGCATGTGGGTCAGAGCCATTGAGGTAAGAGAGGATTGGTTGGATAGGAGCCTGTGGACACATGCTAGCAGATATTTACCAGAATGCGTTTATTGCATGCAGCAAGGGAGGAATTACAATATTGAGAGTTCTCTTTGTCAAATAACAATGTGAGTAAAAATAACTGGATGCATCTATATGCAGGTTTATGGACGGCACTACAGGGTGGTGCAGCCCAAGCGGATCCAACTGGACACTGCATTGGCCCAGCTAGCAGAGAAGCAGTCAGCACTGGCTGAAGCACAGAAAAAACTTCAAGAGGTGTGGAATTTAGCCACAGTTCCAACCAAGGCAAAGGATTTCAACAGTATTGCAGGGAGTCTTGAGATGTTCATGTTGACGAATTTGCGAACAGGTGGGTGAGAGGCTAGAGGAGCTGGAAAAGCAGTACAATGAGAAGCTGGCTATGAAGGAGAGTTTGAGGCAGAAAGCCAGAGAGATGGAGGTGAAACTGGACCGGGCTGATAAACTGGTGACTGGACTTGCAGGGGAGAGAGTCCGCTGGGAGGAGCGAGTAACTGTAAGCCACAACCGTAACCACACACCAAAATAATAGCCTTAGTCCTGTTCAGGACTTCTTTGTGAGTCATGCACTTGTCTGTTTAATTTGGATGCATGTGCTTCAGGATCTTGAGACAAACATAGGATTCCTGGTAGGAGACTGTTTGCTAGCGGCATCTTTCCTCTCCTACATGGGGCCCTTCCCTTCCAGCTATAGAGATGACCTGCTTGCCATCTGGATGAAGGAGGTGACACACACAACTTCTGTGTGTGTCCGTGTGTGTGTGTGTGTGTGTGTGTGTGTGTATGCGCGCGCTTGTGTGTGTATACATATACAGTATATATTGACAGCTGGCTATGCCAACAACCTCACTTTATTTGGTTGCCTGTTTTGTCTGTCCTCAGGTTCAGGACTCAACAATCCCATGTTCACCAGGATTCAGTTTTGCAGCTTTCCTGTCCAAGTCCACCACAGTGAGGGACTGGCAGATTCAGGGCCTCCCCTCCGATCCATTCTCTACGGAGAATGGAGTCATCGTTACCCGTGGAAAGCGGTCTGTACCATAGATGCCCTGTTTAGATTAGCTGCAGGTTACTTCAACAAATTGATGTAATTGTCTGTTCTAATTGGATTTAGATTTGGTTATGTTGGCTTGTTTTATTGATTTTCTTTTTTTTTTCAGATGGCCGCTGATAATAGACCCTCAAGGCCAAGCTCTCAAGTGGATCAGGAATATGGAGATGAAGGGAGTAAGTCTCATCTCAGCCAGTCTGAATTGCTGATTCATTTATTATTAGTTATTTCTGTTGAGATTTACATTTCTGTGACAGTTATGGATATTTATGTATTTTTTTGGACCAGAGAAACCTTTATGGGTCTAAGAACGCTCCTTTTTAATAGCACCTGCACTACTAAAAACAGATATTTTTTTATATCATACTTAAGAGCAGGTACTCTGCTCTATTACTCTATAATTTTTAAATGTAGGTATGGTGAGTAGTGAATGAAGTGCTCTTGAACAGCATCTCAGGTAGAATACACTGTATCCAAGCTGTTGCTACATCAATTCAAAATATAAGTAATAGAATACACCAAGTACAGAATGACTATAAATATGATAAATATATAATAAAAATGCTAATAAAAATTGACTTAAAGAAAAATGCCCTTAGGCTGAATTTAACGTGACACATTTTTAGAGATGTTATTGTTATTGTTTGAATGTGTGTGTGTGTGTGTGTGTGTGTGTGTGTGTGTGTGTGTGTGTGTGTGTGTGTGTGTGTTTGTGTGTGTGTGTGTGTGTGTGTGTGTGTGTGTGTGTGTGTGTGTGTAATAGACTGTTTTATATTGTGTGTGCTCAGTTCTCTCTTGATTTCAGTAAGGCTGTGTACTGAAGAAAAACTCTTTCTTTCATCCTGTATGTTTGTGTGTCTACATCTGCAGGGTCTGAAAGTAATAGATTTTCAAATGCCAGACTACCTTCAGGTGTTGGAGAAAGCCATCCAGTTTGGGAATCCTGTTCTGCTGCAGAACGTCCAGGGGAAGTTGGAGCCCTCCCTAAATCCAATTCTCAACAAGTCCCTGACGAAGACAGGTCAGACACGCATGTTCAAGTTCACAAACAGAAAAAAAAGTACTTAAATATGAGAGACTCCTGAATCTGTTGTGTACCTCAGGTGGCAGGCTGCTGCTGAAACTGGGTGATAAGGAGGTAGAGTACAGTCCAGAGTTTCGTTTGTACATCACCACCAAGCTGTCTAACCCCCACTATACACCAGAGATTTGTACGAAGACCACCATAGTCAACTTCACTATCAAGGAGCAGGTGCGTGTGTGTGTGTGTGTGTGTGTGTGTGTGTGTGTGTGTGTGTGTGTGTGTGTGTGTGTGTGTGTGTGTGAGGGAACGACTGAGCTAAACATCCGCCATGAGTGCATAAGAAGTGGAATATCTGGAATACTCCTCTGAAGTGTGTGTGTGTGTGTGTGTGTGTCTAGAGTTTGGAAGCCCAGCTACTGGGAATTGTGGTACGTAAGGAGCGCCCAGAGCTGGAAGAACAAAAGGATGCTTTGGTGATCAGCATCGCCTCTAGGAAGAAAAGCCTGCAGGAGTTGGAGGACAAGATCCTCAGGTTCATCTCATTGTTCTGAAACTGTGACCTTTCACCCTATCCATGGATAATAATATTATTATTATCCATAATAATATTATTACAGTCATAGCAGAATTAATGAAATACATCAAATCTGACACAGATGATTGACCAATGCAGAGTACCAATCTGATCCATGTGTGTTATCATGGATGTGCTTGTAGTTATTCAAGTTACTTCCCTTTTGTGGATATTGTTTAATTTACTCGAGGGAAGTATTTGACTGTCTGGGTGCATAGATATTGGATATTTCTGATATTGGTATCTTTACTAGAACATCTTCAGTAATAGTTGGAATACTAATAACAGTTACATCTGTTGTTACAGTTGTTTTCATAACCTGCATTTGCTCTGCCAGTCTGCTGAATGAGGCAACGGGATCTCTGCTGGATGATGAACAGCTGGTAAACACCTTACAGACCAGCAAAGTCACAGCTAATGAGGTTTCAGAGCAGCTGAAGAGCAGCGAGCAAACCGAGATCCAGATCGACTCTGCCAGAGAGGTTTGGTGTATGAATGATGTCATGGGATTAAGATTTGATAAATGATATCCTGAATAATTTTAGAGTTTTTCCCCATAGGTAAGATAAAATAAGCTATTTCAAAGCAACACTTGGATGTCTGGAAAATTGAGATGGGACTTTTACTCTCCATCCCTGAGAGGATGGGAGATTCATATGAAGGAAATGAAAATAAACTTTCTTTTTCTTATCAGGCCTACCGCCCATGTGCTCAGCGAGCCTCCATTCTCTTCTCGATCCTAAACCACATGGGTCACATCGACCCCATGTACCAGTTTTCACTGGATGCCTACATTAACCTGTTTAACCTCAGCATAGATAAGAGTAAGCACAGCCACAAGCTGGAGGAAAGGATCATCAACCTGAACGACTACCATACATATTCAGTGTACAGGTGGGTGATGAAAAAAATGGTGAGAAAAAGGGCCCAGGGCCTTAAAATGAAGGCTTTACTACACACTTTATCTATCTGGAGGCATTCTGTCCTATCACAGTATTTATCACATTATATAAATGAATGGATTTGTGTCATAACTTGTCAGTTCATGTTTCAAATTACCATCTTCTTCAGATACACCTGTCGTGGTTTATTTGAGGTCCACAAGCTGCTCTTCAGCTTCCAGATGTGCATCAAAATTTTGGAGGCAGCCAGAAATCTCAACATGGACGAGTATAACTTCTTCCTCCGAGGAGGACTCGTAAGAAATCACAAACTTTTGTTTTTGCTTTATTTGATTTGAGTTACTCAAACAACCAAAATACCTTCATTTCCAAATGCTGTGAACACATTCTGATGTGAGCTTGTTTATTTTATTTAAACATTAAAAAAAACAAACCCAAAACCCTAGGCTTCCCCTCAGACACACTTTTCTGTTTCGGTGTGATTTCCCATGGATGGTATTCAGTAATCATCAACAGATTTTTCTGCATTTCTTTCTTGTTTTTGTCCATGATTGATGTGATAGGTGGTATTTGACTGAAGGGACATTCATATAATTGACGTCTGTGTTTCTAGGTACTTGACAAGGAGGAACAGATGGACAATCCCTGCAACATCTGGCTGGCAGACTCCAGCTGGGACAACATCACAGAACTAGATAAGTTATCCAATTTCCACGGCATCATGGCGTCCTTTGAGCAGAACTCTCGAGATTGGAAGCTTTGGTTCACCAGCGCTGAACCAGAGAACGCCACACTACCAGGTGTGTGTGTTTCGTCTGCACGGAGTTGGATACTGTGTGTGATACTGTGAATACAGAAGGTGTCATACCTTTAAAAGCTTTCTGGTTTTGCTTTGGGTGTAACATGGGTGAAAAAGTTTTTGTCCCCTTAGAAATTACATCCAACAAACTGCCAAACTGCATCAATAAAGTGGTTGCAGATGGACTAGATACCACCAGTCCTGTTCACTGCCTTCTACCTGTTTGAATTCTGCATCCAGGTGAATGGAATGACTGTAATGACCTTCAGAGGATGCTGATAGTGCGCTCCCTGCGTCAAGACCGCGTCTCTTTGTGTGTCTCCTCCTTCATCGTTAATAAGATGGGCCCGCGCTACGTGGAACCGCCTGCCCTGGACGTGAAGTCTGTGAGTGTCGGCTGTTGTCCTGTTCCTTCTGTCTCCAGCATTAGTTTTGAAAAAAATCATGTGAAGGAAGCAAACGTCCTCTGTGTCACAGCGTCTTTTCAGCTTCAGATGTGCTGATGTCCAGTCTTTCTGCCCAGGTTGTGGAGGAGTCCACATGCAACACTCCCCTCATCTTTGTCCTGTCCCCCGGGGTGGACCCCACAGGAGCCCTGCTGCAGCTGGCCGAGAGCTCCGGCATGAGCAAGCACTTCCATGCTCTCTCTCTGGGCCAGGGGCAGGCCCCCGCCGCTAGGAGAATGATAGAGGAGGGCGTCAAAAACGGTAGAACATCACCTGTGCTCTGTATCTCTTTGCTGTTCTTCTGTTTTCGGCCTGGCTTTAACTTTTGTCGTCAGTGAACCAATCACAAGTATGAATTCATCTACATTGAGGACGTAGTTCAGAGTTTTGGCCCCGTTCTGCTACATTCTGTGAACTGTGTATGTTGATGCAGGTCTGAACCAGGTCTCAGTCCACTCTGTCAACTGAGATGTGTTAATGTGCTTCATAAAGTGCTTAGGTGATGCATTTCCACTCTTCCTATGGTCACTGTGAATGCAGAAAAAACAAGTAGATATTTCTTTCACCAGGCCACTGGGTGTTCCTCGCCAACTGCCACCTCTCCCTCTCATGGATGCCTGAACTGGACAAGCTTGTGGAGCAGCTGCAGGTGGAGAAACCCCATCCAAACTTCAGACTGTGGCTCAGCTCTTCGCCACACCCTGAGTTTCCCATTACGATCCTGCAGGCTGGCATCAAAATGACCACTGAACCACCAAAGGTGCTTCCGACTGCAAATATCTGCCGTACAGGCGAACTTAGACGATGAGGGTAACACATGTACACAGAAGGTGTTTGCATGTTGACTTTTATTTTCTCACACATACAATGACATGTGTATATTCTTTATGTTAACTCTGTTTCCTGTTGTCCTCAGGGTGTGAAAGCCAACATGAGGCGATTGTACCAACTCGTGACGGAGGATCAGCTCAATCGCTGCTCAAAGCCCGTCCTCTACAGGAAGCTGCTCTTCTCCCTCAGCTTCTTTCACAGCATCCTGCTGGAAAGGAAGAAGTTTCTCCAGCTGGGCTGGAACATCGTTTATGGCTTCAACGATTCAGACTTTGAGGTCAGAGCCTCAAACAGTGACAGCTGTTGGAACAAACGTATCAAAGACTGGAGGAGCACGATAATCTGGATGGAAACAGTTGGTTATGGTTGATGTCTCGATGCCCCCAGGTGAGTGAGAGTCTGCTGAGGCTGTACCTGGATGAGTATGAGGAGATTCCCTGGGATGCACTGAAGTACCTCATCGCTGGGGTCAACTATGGAGGCCATGTCACAGATGAGTGGGACAGACGTCTTCTAACCACATACATCAATGAATATTTCTGTGATGCTGCCATCAACCAGCCATTCTTCAAGTGAGACACCGTAACACACTCACATACTCTTCTGCGTGAAGGTACCTCCTACTCCACATCGGTATTCTGTCACCTTTTTCTGTCAGGTTGTCCTCCTTGACCTCTTATTACATCCCTCGTGACGGCCCCCTGTCCTCATACAAGGAGTACATCAACATGCTTCCGTCCACGGAGCACCCCGAGGTGTTCGGCCAGCACTCTAACGCCGACATTACGAGCCAGATCGGCGAGACGAGGTCGCTGTTCGACATCCTACTCTCCCTGCAGCCTCAGGTCGCAAGTTCCACAGCTGCAGGGGCAAAGACCAGCCGAGAAGATAAGGTGGGGCCGAGGGGGTACCGGAGATGTAATCTCTTCCACAATACTTGTGGAAAGTGGGTTGTATTTCAGCCTGGCATAAAATAGATTAATTTACTTTCTCTCTCACATCATCCCTAAATTATTAAGTGAATACAAATTTGGGTTTTGACTACTTATAAACTAGAGGTTGATTAATGAGGCTCATAACTGTACTCACTCATACTCACCACCACAATCAGTTGTGGTCTTAAAGCTGATGTAGCAACTTTCAAACAATTTATAAGCCAGAAGAAGTCATCATCGAATCCATTTGGAGTCCTCCAGTTTCATGTAGTTGTGTTCTCTCTGGTGCTTCCAGGTGTTAGAGCTGCTGCCAGAGGTTCGGGCAATGATCCCAGAAGTGATCGACTATGAAGCCACCAGGCTGCTGCTCCAGGACAGCCCCTCACCTCTGAATGTGGTCCTGCTGCAGGAGATCCAGAGATACAACGCTCTGCTGGACACCATTAAGTATGAACGCTCTCTGCGTGTGCGTGCTGAAATTAGTGGAACAGGAGTGTGTGTCATATACTTTCTCAAACCATTCCAATGTTATGACTAAACGGCTGCAGTAATGATGACACATCCGTTGCTGTATTTCAGTTCCTCCTTGGCCGAGCTGGAGAAGGGCATCAGAGGTTTAGTGGTGATGACATCCAGCCTGGAGGAGATGTTCCAGTGCATCCATGACGGTCGTGTGCCCCTACTCTGGGGGAAGGTAAAAACACAACTATACATCAGGATTAAATAAAACTCCTGGCAGAAATGATGGGATCACCAGTCTCACAGGATGTTCATTCAGTTGTTTGATTTTGTAGAAAAAAAACAAACAGGTCACAGACACGACACAAAACTAACACAAAAGTAATATCAAATGGCCACTTTCTGGCTTTATGGAAACACTACAAGAAATCAACACAAACCTTCGTGGTAGTCAGTAACAGTTACTTTTTCAGACCACGCAGAGGTAAGAAATTGTAGAATCACTTTATTGTGAGGAAAAAAAGGATGGAATCACATATGTAAATTTTCATTCCCCAAAATTAACACCTGCATCAGATTAGATCTGCTTGTTAGTTTGCAGTTGAAAAGGAGTGATCACACCTTGGAGAACTGTTTCATGAAGTGGACTGACAAGAATCATGGCTCCAATAAGACAGATGTCAACTGAAACAAAGGAGAGGAATTATTAAACTTCTTACAGAGGGTAAATCATCACGCAGTGTTACAAAGATGTTAGTTGTTCAGTCAGCTGTGTCTAAAATCTGGCCAAAGTACAAACAACATGGGAAGGTTGTTAAAGCAAGCATAGTGGTAGAAATAGTGGTAGAACGAGGAAAACATCAAAGCATCAAGACAGAAATCTTAAAGCAATACGTCTTGAAAACAGAAAATACAAAGCAAAACAAATGACTAACAAATGGGAGGAAACTGGAGTCAACGTCTGTGTAAGACTGTAAGAAACCACCTAAAGGAAATGGGATTTACATGAAAAAAAAGATAAACTAAAGCCATCATTAACGTTTAACAGAAAATTACCTGAAAAAAACAAGGTTCTAATGGGCTAAGGAGAAGCAATCGTGGACTGTGGAGGAATAGATGGAAGTCATATTCAGGGATGAATTGCATATCGGCATTGGGCAAGATAATGATGCTGGATGCTGCAGTCCCAATGAGATTTATGAAAACGACTGCTTGAAGAGAATGTGAAAATTTTCACAGTCATTGATGATATGGGGTTGCATGTCAGGTAAAGGCACTGGGGAGAAGGCTGTCATCACATCTTCAATAAATGCACAAATTTACTTTGAGTTTTTGGACGCTTTTCTTATCCCTTAAATTGAAAGGATGTTCGGGGAGGATGAAATCATTCTTCAAGATGTTAATGCGTCTTGCCATAGAGCAACAACCGTGAAAACATTTTTATAAATAGTCTGGATTTCAGTTCAATTGAAAATCTGTGGTGGAAGTTGAAGAAAATCATCCTTAACAAGGCTCCAACCTGCAAAGCTGATCTGGGAACAGCAATCAGATTAAAGTTGGAGCCAAACCAGATTAAGAGTACTGTTTGTCACTCATTAAGCCCATGCCTCAGTGACTGCAAGCTATTCTAAAATTAAGAGGTGGTGCAACAAAGTAATCCATAATTCTTTCCTCAGAATTGAGTAATTCTATAATTGTTTCCCTCTGCTTTGTCAAAAGAAAGTAATTGTTACTGACTATCACAACTTAGCCAAAAAAAATTGCCATTTGAAATGACTTTAGTTTTGTGTCATTTCTACAAAATGAAACAACTGAATGAACATCCTGTGAGACTGGTGATTCCATCATTTTAGTCAGGGGTTGTACTGGATTCCAGAGATAAATCTGACAAACAAGCACATTTTTCAAATAATTACACTTAGTAAATCTGTGTCCTCTGCTCTGTCCCCAGACTTACCCCTCACTGAAGCCTCTGGCAGCGTGGACCAGGGATCTTCGCCAGAGGGTCAACCAGTTTGCTGACTGGGCGGAGACGCTCCAGCAGCCACAGCTGTTCTGGCTTTCTGGCTTCACGTTTCCCAACGGTTTCCTTACTGCTGTGCTGCAGTCCTATGCTAGACGGCACAACGTGAGAGTCACTCCACCCACAGAAACACAGACACCCCTATGTTGGAAAACCTAAACAGCTTCTCAGAGTTAGTGCATTAATTTCAACACTGCATGCTGTCCATTAAAAGCATGCAGTGTCTAACAGACATGCATCCAAGCTGTTCACTGAGAAGGATGATTCTAAAGTGTCTCTAAAGCAATGAATGACCTGAGGTGACCTGGTCTAACTGTTGTTTCAGGTATCGGTGGACACGCTATCTTGGGAGTTTCTAGTGTCCACTGTGGATGACAGCAATCTCCTTTACACTGCAAAGGTGACTGCCTGTACACACATTTCTGTTTCCACTAATATTTAAAAAATTCTCATTTTTCTGATGGTTCGCTCTCGGCCATCATCGTCATCAGCGCACCACACGGGTTTGCACTCCTCTCTTCCCTCTCCCTCAAATATGAGTTTGTATTTTCAGATTTTTAAAAAGCGCTTTTAAAATTTTGTCAGATTGTTTGACTTTCAGAATGTTTTTCATTTGTTTTGTCAGTCGCTGCATTTTATTTTACTCTGTCTGCCTGCTGACTTCTCCTCTTAAGGATGGGGTGTATGTCAGAGGTTTGTTCCTAGAGGGGGCTAGTTGGGAAAAGAAGAACTCCAGTCTGGTGGAGGCAGAACCCATGCAGTTGGTCTGTTCCATGCCCACCATCCAGTTCAAACCAGTAGAAAACCGGAAGAAGACAGCCAAGAGTAAGTCATTTGTAGAACTTCTTTCATCCACCTGATTTTATTCGATTTTTTGATGTTCGATTTATTGTTTGCATGTAGTTTATGATGTCATGTCATCGTTACTCATGGTCATATGCTTGCAGATACATATCTGTGTCCCTGTTACTACTACCCGATACGTTCAGGCGGAGCAGGCACAGTGTCTTTTGTGATTAGCGTGGAGCTAAGATCAGGAGATGTGAGTCCGGATCACTGGGTCAAGAGAGGGACGGCTCTTCTCATGAGTCTAGACCACTGAAGGCCTGAACTGAGCAGTTTTCAACATGCATCTTGTTGAGTGAAGAGGTGTAATATACTGTAATAATAAAATAAGGCTACACTTAATACACCTCGTCTATCAACCACCACTTCCTGTTCTGTGTACCAACACAGAAGCATACACTCATCAACCCTGTCACCTAACAACTATGACAAAATGTTGTTGTCATGGTTGTGAAAGCCTCTAACAACCTCGATTAATCTGCTTCTAGGTGGTTTTTCAGGTTGAGGTTTTCTCTTTTTTGTGTCCACAGAATAAAACATCCTGAAAGCAAATCATAAGAATCCTATGTGATCTTTCTCTGACTCATCAGTGGCCTGCAGTGTTTTCAAATCACCTTTTAGTTCCTGCTCAGCCTGTATGAAACCGATGACACCAAAGATGTAGGTACCTGGAACTTTGACTTAATGGAAAATCAAAGGAAAAGAGTTGAATTGACTTAAGCAGCAGAGCCCAGAATAAAACGTTTTTTTATTCTGGGCCACATTTAATTTAGGAAAACATTTTAAACAATCTTAGGATGTAAAACAGGTATATTGTTGTCTGTGCAATTGGCCAACTGACTGGCTATCGCATCTGTCTATTATCTATATGTTCCCGTTCCCTCACAGCGCAGGGAGGCCTGCATTCTAGATTCTGAAGGCCCTGGACAAATTTCATTCAGCCTGCCAGGTTGTACCTGGCAAAACATGCTAGCTGAATTCTGATTGGATAAAACCTCTCTAACCGAAAAATAAAACACTGACCCATTAAAGTATAATTAACTTTTATCATAAATAAGATGCTGAGGTTCTCTCTGGGAGTGACCAGGAAGGATAGGATCAGGAATGAGTACATCAGAGGGACAGAACATGTTAGAGGTTTTGGAGATAAAGTCAGAGAGGCCAGACTGAGATGGTTTGGACATGTCCAGAGGAGAGATAGTGAATATATTGGTAGAAGGATGCTGAGTTTTGAACTGCCAGGCAGGAGGCCTAGAGGAAGACCAAAGAGGAGGTTTATGGATGTAGTGAAAGAGGACATGAAGGTAGTTGGTGTGAGAGAAGAGGATGCAAAGGACAGGGTTAGATGGAGGACAAGAAGAAGAAGAACTTTTATCATAAATATTATCATGATTTTAGGCCATTAGAGCAGGCCTTGCTGACACTGACTGCTCACCACTAAGAAATACAATCGGCTTTATCCGATTATTTTCCCCTGAATGACAATGGGGCTGTCTCTCTTTCAACATTATGGAAAGCGGGAAGGCCACAATAAGGGGGAACATCATCTGCATAGGATCCAGACTTAAGACACAGTCTAACAATATAGCTAGAATTAGAAAAAGAAATAAACTAGAAAAAGAACACAAACAAAACAAAGAATAGGGTCTTAAATAGTTAAAAGAAGTTAGATTAAAACTGGATGAGAAACTCAAATATAAAGCAGAGGGAGTTCTCAGGTTCATAACAGAAAAAAATATGATACGGGAAATAAAGCTCGTTGACTTTTAGATGCGCAAAGCCCAATCTACCCGTATAATCTCAAGAATTAGACACCCAGAGACTAATCATATTGAGACACCTGACAGAAATATCACATGCTTTTGCAAAATATTACAAAGAACAATAGAACAGGAAGTGGAATCTAAAAAAAAATTTTTTTTTTGAAAACCTCTTAATATGGTCAAATCAGCGTTTGAGGAAATAAATGAAATTAACAGAACCAATTAGAGAATAGAAAATTGATATCATGTGAAGAATAACACCCTGCATCAACTTTAATGATTATCTTACTTAGAATAAAATCAGACATTCCAAAGACAGTGATAAAATAAGAGCCACAGATTTCTCAGTCACAACTGGAGCATTTTACTTCCACCACGCATTTCACACAAGGCATATTCTATCCCATATGGACTCAAGTCTTTAATAAAGAACTTAGAGTCTATGGCTGATGATAAGATACGATAACGCTCATTTAATTGTTAAAATTTCAGCCAGCAGAGGTCGCTAATGGCCATCATAATAAAACTGTAGGACAGTTCCAGACTCTAACGGTCTCCACTACATAGTAACAGGTTTGATTTGAGACCTGTTATTTGAAGAACTTGACAAAAATGTACACAATATGATTGGTTAATTGATCTGTTTTATCTGAACAACTAAGGCTGAGAAACAGATCAATAATAGTCATATCTAAAGTGAACACACACATTTTAATCATACATCCAAAAGGAGCATCCATTTCTGAGCGAAACAATTTGTGACAATACATCCTCATCATCAGATTTGGCATTTATTCTGTTTTCTGCTCTTTCTGCACCAGTTGACTCAAAAAAACAACAACAACAACAAAAAAACCTCCACAGATTAATCAGAGAACAGAATTCTAATTTCTGTTTCTCTTCTGTCCAAAATTTAAAAGGAACTCTTAGAAAAGCAGCAGCGTGATGATGCATCGTTTGAGAATACAAACTACTTTTTATTTACATCTATCTTTGGTGAAGGTTTCTGTTCTTGAAAGAGAGACCTTTGTAACATTACCGCTACATAACAGAGCAGCAGAGCAATCAGTGGTACCATAACAACTGAAGACTTTTACTAATTAAGCCAGGGGCCAAAAGCTCCATAAATATATCTATAAACACAGGAAAGTCACAGTCTATCCTTTCCAGGCAAGATGCAAGAGGCCAACCGTTCCCACTCCTCTCCTCAGGGACACTTCACCTTTACGCACATCACTATCTCCATTTCGTCAGCAAAGGAGGTGCCGTCCTCCTTTGCTATCCAACAATGGCAAAGATGATGAGTCCAATGATGATGAGTCCAGCCACCACTCCCACACCGATGAAGATATACTTCATCTTCTTGCTCTCCCATCTTTTCTTCTGCTTTACCTGGTTGGCGGTCTTCTCAAAATTTTTACTCTGCAGGACGAAAAGACAAAAAAAAGAATATGTTACTCTGTTGTTGTGTGATTACAAAGCCTTCAAAACATTGAACACAGAAAAAAATACAAATGCATACCAAAAACCATTAATCTTCATATATGGACTTACAGGTCTATTTTCAATCTACAAACTAACTGTCAGAGGAAATAAATCTATTTCCTGTTTGCGTGTGCGATAAAGATTTCCACGCTTATTGTCTCTAGAGTTTATATTCAATCTGTGAATGACAAAAATCCATTAGGGTGTCAACTAGCAGTCCCTTTGTTACACCTTATATCACAAAGCACTTGACATGACATAGACAAACACCTCTGGAATTCAGGTTCAAGCAGGACCGACAGCAGCACTCAAGAGAACCTCGCAAACTGGGCCCCATAATAAAACACAGAGTTGCACAAATAAAAATCTGTATGTAAATAATTACAAGACGTTACACAGCAGTCGTATTCTCACTTTTCTCACCTTGAGTTCTCTGTTGTCATATTAGGAGCTTAATCACAGATCATTTAAATATTCAGCCGAAACGTTGACATGGTATGTTTTTGTGAACATACAACAGGTAAATATCAAGCTAACATTTTTTTTTCCAACATTGTTAAGTAACACTTCAAAAAATTAGGTTATATTTAAGCCAAATGAACATTTATTGACAGAATTCATATTAGTATGTTACCAATAATACACTACATTAATTCACAGGTTGGAATTTGGATTTATTATTTGTAATTAATCAATAAATCCAAAATTTATGTTGCCGTTGTGTTGCTATGGTGATGTTATAAGGGCCATCAGCCTGCTAGGCGATACTGTAGCGTACATTCACTCATTCATCGTCCTGAAGACGAGACAATCGCTATCACGGGTCTGCTGGAGAAGATCCCAGTCGAGTGGAAGCTAATCCCACAAAAGGACACTTTACAAAATTCTTGTGTGCTCAATGTGTTGTAAGGTATCAGATCTGACATATTTTTACTTTTCTTTCAACAATTCTGAATTTGTACGTTGTAGATAAAAGTATTTATTTAATGTTCTGAACAGCTTGCAGTTCCATCATGATCAGTTTTCTTTGAAAGAATAAACTGTTTAGAATGTGTAAAGCTGTACGCAAGAGCATTTGTCAAGACGAGCAAAGAATGAATCGGAATAAAGTTAACTTGACTTGCTTCACCCCGAACACGACACCAGCTCATCGTGGGGTCACATGCAGAGTAGATCCAGAAGATTTAAAAGCGTCGTTCCTAAACTTTGATTACAGTCATCAGTCAGCCTTTAAATTCATGAGAACTTTGAAAAGTGACACACAGACCACTGGGGAAATGTGGGAATGAGGTGACCTCCTTGTTGACCCCAGGATGGACGTTTGCCTGGTGGCATGTCCTGGTCCCACTCCTCTTCAGCAGGGAGACCAGTTTGTTTCATTCATCTTAGAAAACAATAGGAAATACCTTTCTATGAATAGCACCATAAAACACAATCAGGATGTAAATGTACATTTGTTTTCCTCCCTTGCTCCACCTAAGGCGTATTTATAGCCTTCAATATGACATTTCCTAGTTTTAATCGCCTGTTGAATGGGAGTTTATGCACCAGCTGCTCTCGTCCTTCACCTTATCAGTAGAAGCAAGATGCTTCTACTGAGAGTTCTAAAATAAAACCAGGCTACCTTTGCCAGCAGCTCCTCGGCTCTATCCTCCAAGTCGTCCAGTTTTCCAGATCGCTCATCGGCCTTGTTCAGGTTGTCCAGCATGATGACCGTCACCTCCTCCACATCCTCCTGGGCCTGCTGCAGGCGGCTCTTCCCATTCTCCTGTCCAGTCAACACACAGTAGGGTTCAGGAGTCAAACACAATCAGTCATTCTGGACTTTTTTTTTTGGCGGGGGGGGGGGGGGTTACATGCTCACATTGTTTGAACTTTCCTGTCATGAAAGAAAGATGGTAATGAATAATAGTCCTGTCTCAATGTAAACACCCAGCATCAGCTTTTTGTTTCTTGGGAAAAATCTCCAGGCAGGAAGCTGGTTAGTATGACGAGTCACTGAATTCATATTCTAAAGCGCCCACAAATAACAAGGAACTGCATTCGGCATGTAGAGCTGGATTATGGTAACTAGTTCACCTCCTGAGCACTGCCGAGGCGCCCTTGAGCAAGGCACTGCCCCCTACATGCTGCTCATAGGGTGCACCACAGAAGAGCAGCCTGCCGCCCTACCTCTCAATATTTGCTTGCATGCCGTACAGGCCCTTTGTGTGTGTGTGTGTGTGTGTGTGTGTGTGTGTGTGTGTGTGTGTGTGTGTTTCAGGGCCTGTACCGTTTACATATGTGTGCAAAAAAATAGAATGGTGGAAAAGCAAATTCCCCAAAGGGATAAAAGAAAGGTGTGTTTCTTCTTCTCTTCTCCTAGAATTGGTAATTCTAGGGTAGATAATCACATGCAATGTATATGTGAACAAGCCCGTGACACACACACACACACACACACACACACACACACACACACACACACACACACACACACATGCAGATGAGAGGTAGAGCGGTGGGCAGCTCCTTAATGGTGCGCCCCTAATGAGAAACTTATAAAGGGCACTTGCTCAAGGGCACCTCGGCAGTGATCAGGAGGTGAGCTGGCACCCTTCCACTGCCAGTTCACACTCTGAAATATACAGAAAAAGGGAGGACTTGCAAAATCCACACATAAAACTCCAATGTCACAATACAGATTTCAACCAAGCAAATCACTGTTATTCTAGAATTCTGGAGAATTGCATTACACTCTACAAGCCCCAGACTTCTTCAGTTGTTCAGGAGAACGCAGCGATGCTGTTTTGATGTGAAGTACCACAAATGATTTGAGAATTCCCCAACTTTTCTTTGGTACGGAGGTGAATAGAAAGTACCTAGAGCTTCGTGTCTGACTTAACTTTTTCTTTGACGGAAAAAAAAGTTAACATTGTCAGTTGACAATGTTGGACGGAGGGTGTCTGGAGCTCAGTCCAGGCGGCTTGTGGTCCAACAGGTTTCCAGGAGGACTAACCTAACCTACGCTTCTGATAAAGATCAGTGAAGCTCACTGCTTTCTAAACACAACAACATCCCTGCTTTCAGAACATCATCCTAACGTGAGACCAGCGTACTTTCATTCTTCTTTAGCAATGCAACAAGTTGATGAGTAATGAAAGGAATAGAGCTAAGTAGAAAAGGTTTTGTCAGATCATGAAGGATGGGTTCTGATGTTCTCTACATCTTTGAGAGCAGTTGGAGTTGGAAAGGAAATCTGTGGCAGGATATTCAGTGCATGTTTAAGTATCCGCCTTCACCTTTGCACTGTGAGCCACGACAGGAGAACAGGAAACCAACAGACAGAACGAATCAAATTGTCTCTGGGCATCTTGATTTCAAACACTACCATCTGTCTGCAGACCTGCGGCACCCTAAAGGTTTGCAGAAGAGCCCACGTAATGTCAGTGAGCGTTGGAAACCGACTGAAAGGCTAGCTGCCACGTCTGGTCCAACAGTTCCAAGTTGAACAATAGTGTTTTTTAAATTTAAGCCGGCGGCATCTTGACACAGGAACTGCTGCCCATTCCAATTCCCCTCCTTGCTTCCTTCCTTCCTTTCCTCCCTCTCTCCTGCCTACAATAACATACCTGAAATATCCAAGGACACCACATCCACATCATGTAATAGCATGTTTACTGTTGCGCAGTGTTGCAACCATCCCATTTGAAGAGTGGAGACTGTATGTGGACTTCATGTAATACATGTAATGGGCCTTCATTCATGTTTCAGAAGAACATCTATGAAGGTTACTTAGACATAAGTTCAAAGGTCATTACATCCTGCTTCAATGGGTGATGTATTGTAATTGTCAGCGTTTGTGTGTTCGTCCATTAGTCCACCAAATATCTTCGCAACTGTTGCAGATAGAAAATGAAACAAAGAGCACATTACTCGGGCAGCAAAGGGGATGAAAATGAGATGATGACCTTGAGAAAACTAGGTCAAGGTCAAATTTGAACTTTTGTACACTCAGGAACTGGATAAGATAGAAAGATCTACTGCTACTGCTTTGATATGAAAGTATGTCAAAGCACTAGCTTTGATCTTTGACCTATGCAAGTACGTCAGGGTAAAATTTTTGGAAATCAGGGGTGTCGCGGGAATGTTGCAGTCTCTGACTGTATTGGTATTGGTTCCACTTCCCAATAACTTATATCAAAGAGATTATGATCTCACTTGTTTGCCAGCAAGATTATACGGATTATACTGAGGGGATTTCCATGACACTGGGTAGGAAGGTGGTTCTCTTTCTTGGATTTTTTTTGGGAAAAGCATGAATCATGATGAAAAATTGGTTGGCGTCCACGAGTGCGCAAAGTTTCGTGATATCCTAACTAACTATGAAATAAAAAATCCTATCACTACCCTGTCACCATCGTTGAATGATGGTGACAGATGGATGGGGCTGGATCTCGTTCTACTGGATGTTGTACTACCGGGGGTCATCCTAGTAGATGACTTTATTTCTAGTACTGTAAAAGGATCTCTAATGGAAGACAGATGACATTACAACTCTTTTATTAAACCTGATCTGTTGGATTCTACTGACACATTAAAATATGAGCTAAAACAGACCCATTTCTAACCTTGTAAATATACATTTATAACTATAGAATAACAGATTATGATTCCTGCACTTGTTTAGCGTGCTGTCACCCCGGCACCTTGCCCCAGTTCCAGTGCCCATATGGGGGTGGACTCTCCAAAGCACCGGGTTAAAGCAGCAGCGTCTACCGGGTCTTCTGTTATTCTATATCATCCTGATAACACACGGATTTCGTCCACGGGGGGGGGGGGCTTAAAGTTCCCTCACCATGTGTAAATGTGTTAAAGTTGACTCACCATGTGTGTCGTGCGTCTTGTCGGGTTTACGTCGATCCAGAGCACCAAGCCAACAACTCCAAGTCAACTTTAGAAACAGGACAAAAACCAGCACTGGGGTTTAAAATCGGCCTCTTCGTTCAACGTGGAGACGGATCGGCGGGTTCCTGTAGTGTTCGGACCCGTTGACAGAGTTCGGGTTCGGCCCCGGTGCTTCCCGTCCTCCGAGCGGCGGTCGGACCTCAGACTGCTGGACTTCGCACGGTGTTGATAGTGGTGCGTTCAGGGCCGTCAGGACTTCTCACAGTACAAAGTGGGAGGAACGTGACATCGACGAGTTCGGGCTTGTTTCCGGCTTTGCGGCATATTCCTCCGTTTCCTGTATCTGTCAAGTGCACAGACATAAACATTATATTGCTCCACTTTAATTGAAACTCAGCCTTTTAATCACAAACTCTATTTTAGAGAACTGGGCGTCATTTAGCAGGTATTGTAGAAACCAATTGAGCAACACTCGGGCCTACGTGTTATCTACTTTTAATAATTAATTTACGACACGACACATTGATCATTATACTGTATACGCTGTACCCATGCACTTCAAGTACAACCCGTGAATGCAAGATTTTGTATCAGTATTTTATTTAAATTCATCCTTCACTGCTTATGTAACAAGCCGGAACAAATCTAACAAAAATGCGAACGGAAACCAGCGAGAAAAACCAGCGACGACTTGACATCCAGTGTTGTAATCTTGTATTTATATGATGTAACTGCAGAAGAGTGAACAATATGCCCTTCTCCTGATATCTTACATACCCTTTTCTGATTTCAATTAATGTTGGCACAAAATATCGATATCTTTATTGGAATAACGAATGCTATCAGTACGTACTTTATGAATGCTGCAGATACTAAGGTTCTAATTGTGGAGTGTGATTTCTTCAATAATGATCATTTTTTAAATATTTAAAGTAGTTATAAAGCATTTGACACATTTGACACAGTTTGACTGCATCACAACATTCAGGCTGTTTCTGCACTGAATGTGCAGAAACAGCCTGAAAGTGAAACAACACTGATAGTGAAACATCCTCACATACATTTATGTGCTCTCACAATTTCTTTTCAAATTACGAGGGTGCTTGAACGCATCAGTACGCAGGCTCTTCTGTGACATTTCATTATCTCCATTATCCAGAAGGGAACCCGCAACAAACTGGGGTCGGCATTAGAAACACACCCTCGATCCTGTCAAGATGTCTGCTGAGGTCTGCTTGTGTTCTTCAGGACATTTTGTGCAGTTTGGTCACTGGGTGTTGTCTAAGAAAGTGAAAGCTGGTCCACCTTGTGTGAAATATGTGTAATACTCACATGATACTCCCTCAGGGATTCACAAATGTGGCTCTAGTACAAAGTAAATGTGTATTGAGATCATTACACTAGATTGTACTTTGTTACCACAGTATTCTGTTACATCTCTGGAAGAAGCAGAAGTGTTACTAAAAATAGAACAGAACAAACTAGAATAGAATAGGCTTTATTGGCATTGTATCAAATACTACACATTAAATACAAGATTAGAGTGCTGCTCCTTAGGCATCTTTACAAAAAAAGTAATAATAAAAATAAAAAAAAAAGACAGAAATATACACAAAATCGATTCTGCAGAAATAACAACAGTAACAACTAAGAAAAAGATTTTTTTTTTCTCTAGCCACATGCTAGATATTGCACATGTCATATTTATAATGGCGGTATTTCACATGAAGTACAGCACACAGAAACATTTTGCTGTTGCACATGATTGAGGGAGGTGATAATGATGATTGCACACATGGGAAGTTTTATTTGTTTTTGTTTTTTTACTGTTTATTGTGCTGATAACTTTGGGGAAGAAGTTTCCCTGAATCTGGCGGTTCTGGCTTTTGTGTGACCTGTAGCGCTGGCCAGAGTGCAAGAGGTCAAAGAGGTGGTGACCAGGATGACTGGACCCATCACGGTCTATGATTACAGAGATAATCTAAATACAAATGAGAGACCGAGATATATAAACATACAGCATATGATACCAGATTAACTCACAACTGGGCAGCAAAAAATGATGTGAGTAGAAAGAAGAGGAAGTAGGATAATTCAAATATTTTTTCTAAACCTTGAGGGCATAAACTGATCTCTTCACATGAATTCTCAAAATCCCCTAATTCTTCATGTTGTTGATGGAATGAATAATCCACGCTTCTTGTCAAAAACCTTGAATGTAGGCATGAAAGAATGGACGTAAAAGCATTAAACGCCCTTAATGCCATAATCGTATCCTTAATCGTATCCTGTTGTGCTTTCATATTCAGTATTTTGACATTATTATATCAAATATTATTTAAAGGTTTATCACATAATACACCTGTTGGGACTTGAACTGTACATGAGAGAATTACACTATTACACTATTTAATGGGGAAACTTTCACTTTCACTTGGTCTACTACAACAGATGTGATTCTACACTGAATTTGTAAAAGAGTTCAAGGCTTTTGTCTAGTTAGTATTATGTCATACGATATTCAAACTTAGGACAGTAATAATAATATGTGTTTTGTTCAGTGTTACATTTGTAGTGTAGGGTCTTCGTATACTGATATACTGTGATTCATACTATTTAACTGCACTAAAAATACTACACCTATTGTGAGTACTCTACTGTGTGCTAGTATTCATTACATTTGTTTTTAGCACTGTAATATTGGCATGAATAATACTGTCATGAATATACAGCAACTATAATATACAACCACACTACACTGCACCACACTGCACTATTTTATTCTATTCTGTTCTATTCTATTCTATTCTATTCTATTCTATTCTATTCTATTCTATATCACACTATACTATACTATACTATACTATACTATACTATACTATACTATACTATACTATACTATACTATACTATACTATACCATACTATACTGTGTCATAATACAATAATAAATAAAAATACTATGCATATTGGACAATACAAAGGAATGTAGTGGTTACTGCAGTGTAGTTTTAGTACAGAAGCATACAGTATGATGTAATGATGTATGATGTCGACTTTCATCAGATGCTGATGTACTTCACATTTACAAATCTTACTATTCATCATCACGGAGAATGGAGAATGGAATCTATTAGCATTTTTCTGACGGATGCAGCACACGGGACTTTGTTAGGTCCGAACCCAACAAAAGGCTTCTTCTGGGAAATGCTGCACAAAAACAAAGGGTATATTCAGTATGTTGATACCCTCCTTCACATCACTGTCTAACACTCGTCAATGGGTGTCAGACTCACAGCCATATGACTGCAGCAGCGCGAGGCCAGGCCCGTTTCCCGTCAGTGACAAAGTATCTGTCAGTATTTGTTTGTCTCTCTAAGAGGCTGTTGTTCCTAAAAAACCACCAGTCACCAAAAGTGCTCATTCACTCTGATTGGTTGCAGAGGTTCATTGTTGTTGAGACAAAAGGCATGGTGAGCCTGCTACGACCTGTTCTACAGTCTGTTTAAACGAAATTCCTTTTACTGTACTTCTTCTGCATCTCTGAAATGACATGAATGCACCACGAGTGTTCATTGGATATATTTATTTGTCACTGTTGTCCAGAAAAAAAAGAAAGATAACCCTTCGTCATGTCAAGTCATTTGTCTTGTTAATGTGACAGGTGAAATAACAAATATCATCATATGTAACTGATAAAAGCCCAACAAGAAAGTTTCAAGTTATAAATTGATTTTATATCAAGAGTTAATTGCTGGACATTAAAGTTTCATCTTTCTCTCACACATGCATAAGCAGGGAAGTCATTCTTCTGACGAGTCTGACCGGCTTGTCTTGATTTATGGACACCCTGTTTATCTGTTACAGAATCAGAATCTTTAATTTACTGAATTCTTCCCGGCATTCAAACTAATATAACTCACTTTTGGGTTCAAGTTTGCACAATTACAAGTCCTGTACAGCAATTACGGTTTTAGACACAAAAAAATATGTTCATATTTTCACTACTATGTCATCAGTCTGCTTACTACATTCTGAAAGAGCTGGCATTAATTATTTGGATAATCTAAATGTTGGTGCATTTTTCAACTGATACAAATCTATCCTGGTGATATTAGTAATGCAATGTATGTAATTATTAAAACTGAGATTTAATTTAGACTGGCTGACTTAACACTTACATTTTTGCTATTATGTTTATTATATTGAAAATGTGATTGAACTGCACATAAACCAGAAGTGTGAGAAACTGCATCTTAGTGACTTCTTCAATTTGACCAAAAGCTGATTGGAACCTCATGTGATGCAGAAGGGGAATCCCTCAGCCCTCCGTCCTCTGGACTCGGATCATTTTAAACTCTCTGTCTCCATCTGCTGTGAGTGACACAGATAGCATCAACAAAGAATGGAAATAATGCCCCACGTTACATATCAGAGCAATGAAAAACATTTAATAATGTGACAAACCGTGGCAAAAAACCCCCAGAATTCTACTAATCAGTCAAAGAAAAGAGAATAAATATTCAATGCAGCGAGACGGTGTGAAAGGTCTCTATAGACAAAAATTAAATTCTAGGTGAGAAGACAGACAAGTTGGAAATGTAGAAGAATATTTCTTTCTGTATAAGTTTTAATCCACTTTTCCTGGTCTTTATATCAATCATGGATTCAGAGATGATATAGATTTGCCTCTGTGGGCCACATTCCTGTGTGGGCAGGCTTTTCCTCCCTCATAGTGGTAGATCTGTGGTGCTGGGCCTCCGGTGACATTACCCTCTGAAGTGACGATGGCTTAGATGACGCTGATCTTATTTGTTCATTTATTTATTTTTACCTATAATTTTATTCACCTAAAGCAGGGGTTGATATGCAGCTTGCATATCAACAATCGCTCTTTGTAAATAATCACGATTGAGTGTGTGATGGTTATGGGCGTCTCTGGACTCTTTCAGGGAGGGGAAGTGAGAGAGTCTCGCTGTACATCCCTGGTAAATACAATCAGTTTGTGTTCCAATGGAAAAACAACTTCCTGCATTTGCATTTCCCGCTCCTGGAGATTTTTTTTTCGGGGTCTTCCAGTTGTGGGAAGTTCAGGTCTTTGATTTTTCAGGAATGTTTTCATGTGTTCTAAAAAAAGAAACACAAAAACCTCCCCTCTGCGCAGCCAGCGGACTTTGTGGTGTAGCAGGAGATCTGAATATTCACTGTCAACTTCATTCATAATTTCATCAAATTCTCCTGTTTGTCCAACGTTTTAAAAATTCTTTTTAAAACATTGGAAAACTTTTAAGAATGTTTCTCAGGATTCTCCTCCTACAGAAACCATATATTAAAAAAAAAAAAAAAACCTTCCCCAGGTTTTTCATTTTCATACATTCTTGAAAAAGCTTCAGGAAGCCACTAGGGTGGCGCTAAAGAGCCTTGACCTGAAGGATATGAATACAACCTCCTCCACCGACTTTGATTAAATACTATTAAAAACATATAACCAGCCAAGGGTTTGGACACACCTTCCCCTGAATTGGAAACCATCAAAAACTTCATTATCACAGCATGCTGAACATTTATGGTGAGTAATCATTTTTATTTTGATAATAATAATACAGTAATTGAGCTTTATTTATCCCCTGTAGGGGGAAATTATTTTTCAAGTCTAGTTCCTGATATTTGTCACACACACACACACACACACACACACACACACACACACGCACAGGGCCTGTAAGCACGCAAATAACGTAAGGTAGAGTGGCAGAAAGCTCCCTTGTGGTGCGCCAAATGAGCAACTTGTAAGAGGGTGGTGCCTTGCTCAAGAGCACATGGGCAGTGCCCAGGAGGTGAACTGGCACCTCCCATTCCCAGTTTACAATCCAAATGTTTTTGGTCCACATGGGCTTTGAGCCGTTCACGCCCAAGGCCCAATACCTAGTAGACTGAGCTAGTGCGCCCCCCCCCCCCCTTGATTCCTTTAGAGCTAAACGCTAAACTGGCGCAATGCTACATCACACTGGCCACATGATTCCTATATGGGCTAAAAACCATGTGTTGGGACTTTCTGGTTCTCTGCTGTGACTGTGAGGGACTGTTGTTGAAGCACAGGAACATGGAGAGGCTGGAAGTGA
Organism: Antennarius maculatus; assembly: GCA_013358685.1. Classification (NCBI taxonomy): domain Eukaryota; kingdom Metazoa; phylum Chordata; class Actinopteri; order Lophiiformes; family Antennariidae; genus Antennarius; species Antennarius maculatus. The sequence continues at coordinate 3,407,515 of CM023608.1, read as the reverse complement.
TCTCCTTCAGCTGGTCGAAGGAACAAGCCTCCCCCAGGACCAGAGTGTGGGAACAACCCATTAAACAGGTGACCCTGGAGGTTTGTTTGTTGACTCAGTGCAAGAGAGTGTGGAGGTCTTGTGTCTTCAAATGCTGAACTTGTTTTCTGTCATAACAGCTCAGCAGCAGGAATGCAGAGCGTGGCTGAGCTGAGCTGAACGTTATCGCTGGTGTATATTTAAGGATGACGGAGACAGCGGTGTTCTTATCTCCAGTAACCTTTCACTTCAGGGGGAGGTTTGAAACTCAACACATCAGGACATTTCACACGTTGAAAGTGAATTGAGATGAAAGGATTTCAATCATTTCTTTGACTTTGATTATTGGTTATGATCAAAACCCCATTCACACACACACACACACACACACACACACACACACAGACACACACACACACACACACACACACACACACACACACACACACACACACACACACACACACACACACACACACACACACACAAAAAAAAAAAAAAAAGAAAAACAACAATACTTTGAACTGATAAAAAGTGAAGTCCTCAGCATCATCTTAATCACCAACAAGCAGGGTCATGGTTATAACAAAATCAAACAGATTTTCAGTATTGTTCTCATCTTCTGCAGAAAACTTCTATAATGTCCTCGTTTGTGTATATTCTGCTTTGTGCAATAAAATCTACACACCAGACATTACTTCTCCAATGCTCCAGAATTGTTTCTAATTTCTCCTTTCCCACTTTTTTTTTTTTTTACATAGGTTATAAAATTAACCTTTTTCTGTGTTTATTTGTTGATTTATATACAAAAAAACCTGTGCTTCCAACTACAATTAATGCCATGCTTCCTCCTCCATTCCTGCTGTGTCTATATATGCGTATCGTAGTGTATCCATTAATAATATTATACAGTGTGGGTTTGAGCCATGACTCTTGAATGCAAATGATATCTGGTTCCATGTCTAAATTGTCTAAATTGCGTTAATATGATGAGAACTTGGACATTTCGGTGTGAGAACGACCTACTGGTTAATGTCTGCTCTGTTCTCCTCCCTCATTTCCTCTGTGGCGGAGCAGACAAGCAGCTCCTCTAGTGTTTTAGACGCCTGGTTCAAACTTAACATTGCTCAATGAACCTCTGCCTAACTGATGTACCCCCCCATGTGTCTAAGAGTATTGTGAATATATGGCCCTGATGAAACCCCCCCCCCCCCCCCGCCAATTTTGTTCTGAGCACTGTAAAACCAATGTATTTCACCAGAGGACACAAGATAAACTAGTGTCAAATTCAACTTGACAAAAAATGTGATTGTTCTATATTAAGCCAGACTTCTACTCCACATCTCTGTCCTCTCAGTTTTCGTCTTGTTGGTTGGTAAACAGAGGCCTCAGCTGTTCTTCTTGTCTTTTCTCCTCATTGTCTGTTATTAGTTAACACTGTGAATGTTAGTGCAACACCAGAGTACTGCTCACAGCATGAGTCTTTGGTGGATGTACATAAGTGAAGTGAAGATCAGGTATGTTCTTTGATATTAATTGTGTTTTAATAGGACTGATAATTATTTAATTTTTTATTTCATTTTTATTATTGACAATTTTATTGTGATTAATACTTAAACATTTGCGTAAAAAAAATTACAAAAACACATTTCAATTATAAAAAATTACTGTGGCACTTTGTGTGAACTATTGCTGGTATGTAAGTAGATATTAGTCACCTTGCAATTGATATGAATTATCTGAGATCGTATGTTTAAACTACCAGTACAGATGGTGAATATGACTGTGGAAAGCAGTTGTATGCTGCAAAAACTGAAATCTAAAAGGAAACATGCTGAGAAATATTCTTGATCTTTTCTTTTTCCTCCACATTAGAAGAAATTTCTTCTCACAAAGCATTTTTTTTGTTTGTTTGTTTTTGTCTTGAACAGTAGACTGAAACCAGAATTATCCAAATATTTTAGTCAATCAGTCATCAGGACATTAGCCTATTTGAACATTTCAAAATTTCTATTCATCATGAATAATACATTTAATTTATTCATTTATGAAGATCAGATCACGGTTTATTAATTGATTCCAGAACTGATCCTTTTAGAAAGTAATAAATGTTGTTTGTTCTTCTGACTGACATTTTAAAACCTTTAAAGAAGACCTGACAATTAATTTTAAACTTATTCACCTTAGAAAGTGTCAAAGAGAATGGTTCATCACTTAATCCAAGGTGGGGGGTTCAGAGTCCAGGTGAAGGATTCTTGGCCTCATGACTCAATGTTGTCACACCAAACAGTGATGTTCTATAAACATTCACATAGCAGTAGCTTCATTTGTTTTTATCTACATGACTAAAGGATATTTGTACAACTGTCACTTGATTTAATTCAGTATGTAACTATGGCAATGAATGTGTCTTCTGTAAAAGATATAATTTCAAAGGATGAATCGTTCCTGTGTAAGCTGCTTGAAAAGTATGGTGACAGCTCTCATCTTTCTGTGCTGGGTAAGTTTTTCCACATCTACATACACTGTGTCATGTCATGTTTAACCACTGGTGTGTCCTGAATGGCCAAGTAGGCCACTACAGTAAATGCGTTCAAGTGTCCCTGAAACAGACACAACAGTAGTCGGTCATCTGAGTGCTCCTTTGAATGATCCATTGTGCAAAAGGTACTTTTTTTAAAAATGGTTTTCCAACAAAAAACCTGTCCTGTCTACTAATGCCCCAGGCATGAGGAATAAACTGCAGTCCAATTATGATATTTAACACATTACCACACACAAAAACATAAACACATACAAATTGCCAAATAAGTGGCAAATTCATTTTAGTTTCCTGGTATTGAGTAGAGAGATAAGTGAATTGTGGCTTTTAAATAAGATTATTGCGGTGCAATAAGATTTAAGTCACATATCCAGGCTAATGGCATGACTCCTGTCTCCTATGTCTTGGAGTTGTGTGGTGCATTTGTTATAGCACTTGGGGAGTTCCAGATGATACACTCCAGGTTTGCATCCCTCATCATTTCATTCTGGCCCATCTACCCTGCCAACACTCTGGTGGTCACAGGTACTATTGTCACCTGTGTGTGTTTTTTGGGAGTGTTAGGTGGCATGAAGGAGAACCGCTGCATGCTGATCACTGTGAGTATGAAGCATATTATTTATTGTAACATGATTTACTTTTTTTCTTGTCTAATAGATAATTACCAATGCATCAGAAAATACACCTAACATGGCAAACACCCAATCTGATTAATAACAGTGTTGTTTAAATTTCCAATAATTGATTCACTAAAAATTCTGCAGTCTCTGGGCAGATTGTTAAACGGGAGACAGCACAGGTATATAAAAAAAAAGTGTTTACAAATTTTGCCAAATACATGTGACGGTAATTAAAATATATACTGAATTTATCAAAGAATTATAAATTTATAGAAGTCATATATTGTCTGGCTTATTTTCCAACTTCCAACTTTTTAAACTTGATTTTCTGATTATAGTTTTTCATCCTGTTGTTCATTCTAATGTTGGTGGAGCTGGCCATGGCCTGTGTGTTCCTAGTTTACAGCAGAGAGGTAAGCTGCTTTACATGTAGCGTGTACGACAGTACTTTCCTATTCACTGATGTGATAACAGGATGTGAAACATAATGGTTGCCAGCTTCTATTTTTAAACACAAGTAGTTTAAATAATGTTCTGTGGAAATGTGAAGAGGTTAATTACGACAGTCATTACTGTAATAGCTAGAAGCACATATGTGTGCATATATATATACACACACACACACACACACACACACACCCTGAATTGTTTACTGAGAGTTGTGCTTCTATCAATTAATGACTGATGTAATGAACCTCTTCACATTTCCACAGGACTTTATTTAAACTACTTGGTCAGTATGTAGAACTGTGTTTAAAACCTGTCTGTTACACAGATCGACACATACTTTGAGGGAGACCTTATGCGTAGCCTGGAGACATACAGACAGTCCAGTGAAGAAGAAAACAGGACCCTTAAAGATGACTTTGATGCTGTCCAACATTTGGTAAAACATCAATAAACTGCAATCGAACTACTTCGTATTTGTTTGGTGTTCTCTCTCTTATTTATATACTGTATATATGTGTTCTTCCTATGTCTGCATGGGTTTTCCAGCTTCCTCCAACCTCCACAAACATGCACTTCAGACATATTGGCCAGTCTCAAATTGCCCCTAGGTATGAGTCAGTGTGTTAGCTGTGCGTTTGTCTCCATGTGGCTCTGCGGTGCACTGGCATCGCACCTGGAATGTAGCCCTGTCCGCTGGGATTAGGCTCCAGCAACCCCACAACCCGTGACAGCAGAAGAAGCTGATATTGAAAATGAGAAATTTAAAAAAAGCTTAATTTGCTTGATATATTTTTATACAGTTTAGGTGCTGTGGAGTTCATGGTATGGAAGACTGGAAGGATACCATTCCAATCTCATGTTGTTCCGAGGACCCCTGTGACATCTCCACACATGACCACTGGCAAGAGGTTACTCCTCTCGATTCATACAGTTTTATATCTATACACACATATGTATAAACATGTATGTATACATATATGCATTTTGTATTTCAGGGTTGCGCTGTGAAACTCAGGAACTGGTTCGCCAGAAATTATGTTAGCACAGGCGCAGGCGTAGTCACAATGTTTATCATACAGGTAAAGTATATTCAGGTTTCAACTACATTTCAAGCCTTTGAACAAACTTTCAAATATATTACACTAAGTGATGTACTAATAGGAGCTGTTCAGATGCCAGACAGACTTTAAAATGTCAACTGGAAACTTATAAACACAGATGATTATGAGGATGAGATATAAGAAGTATAATAGTGATACCAATGACAGGCAGACACCCCAGGGGCAGGAATGGGTAGAGCAGTTCTGAAGGGTGACAGAGAAGAGGCCTGGATGCTTCTTATGCTGATGCACCTACAGTATTTTCTGCACTAATAAGGCGCACTGGACTATAAAGTGCACCTTCAATGAATTGCCTATTTTAAAAGTGTTTCTCATATATAAGGCGCATTGGATTATAAGGCGCAAAGCTGGTTTTTGAGAAGATTAAAGGCTTTTAGGTGTGCCTTATAGTGTTCTTTGTAAGATTAGCAGGACTATCAGGAGATTAATTAGGTTAGGCCCTGTCAACGACTTAAACATTGGCTCATTGCATTATTGCAGCACAGGAACAAATGCTAGAGGTAAAAGCAGTTGAGACTTGATGTAGCCGTAGGCATCTCTGTGGGGATGTGAGAAAGAATCTGTGTTCAGGACCTGAGGCGCTGCGTTGAGGGCATCTGGGACTTCACACAGTGTCGAGAGTCATGATGTACTTGTCATCTCCACATATCATTGTGAAAATGGTCAGGTTAGTTCTTTTCAAAACATGACTGCCAGGTTTCAGGGTCAGAATGTAATCTGTATTGAAGGCTGGTTGCTATCAGACAGGATGGCAGGTTGGATGCGAAGTGGCAGGGGTAAAGGATTCAAGCTGGTTTAAAGATATTACTTTTGTACAGCGTTTAGTGTTGTAAAAACTGCAGGTAATATTTTGCCTAGCTGTACTTTAAAGCCGGAACAGTCTACATATATATTTCAATCTATATTTCAATTTATCCTCCTAGATTTTACAATATTATCTTCTTTTATGTATTGGAAAAAATGAGACAGTAGTTAAGTTTCTTTTTTTCTTGTCTCCCCTGTTACAGTTTATTTGTCTTTGTATAACCATCCCTCTTACTTGCCACATTCATCGGCGTGGACTGGGTTACCAATGAAGGACAACTACTTTACCTGTATTCTGCAATTCCCAGTAACATTCTGCACTCTGAATGATTGTTCAGAATCTAATTTATCACTATACGCACTTCGTTGTTAAATAAGTGATAACATCAATATGTACTAACCCTACAAAAAAAAAATCACGACTACTCCCTCCTACCTAATAATCTGTGATAAATCAATGTTAGAGAGAAGCTGCCTATCATCACAGTCAAAACCTTATCTATTTGTTTTTGTGCTACATCATTTTCATCCTTTGCTCTAATTATCGTTTCATCATGTGATCATATGTCTTAATTTTAACTTTACATATTTTTTTCTTCAGCAAAAAGCAAGATGATTGTTAAGCTATTAGTACTATTTTACTATGGTCAATAAATTCAGTCATATTTGACTCCAATGATTTTTTGTTCAATTCATGGTTTTTCTTAGACAATTTCATTTCCAAGCTTGAAATCATTGTAACATAAAACATTCTTAAAATACATCAAAACATCTTTTACTTGTGGTGTCCACATTTCTTTTCTGACCATTCCCATGATGTTATGTTTATGATAGTTACCAGTCAAATTTCACTTTTCATACTGTTGGTTTCCTTTTGAATGATTCTGGCCCTCTTAAAACTAATCATTTGTGTAGGGCTGCTTCATTAGTAAATCCCATGAATTTAGTCATAATTCAGCATTAATCTGCCAACAGCTGCCGTTGCTGTGCTGTAGATTTTATTGGAAACAACAGATTTTTTAATATTTTAGTGTTTTTCTGTTTACAATTCATATTCAATAATGTACAATTATATAGAAGTTAGAAAAAAAAGAAAAAATTAAATATATAAATAAATATAAACATAAATCATGTTTATGTTTCCCTCCCCACTGTCTCATGTCCGTTCGTCCGTATGTTCATACATTTTTGACTCCGCTCCTTCGTCAACCTCTACAGGAAGAAGGATGCAGGATGGAGTCCTTGGACAACGTCAAAGTACTTATTTTTATTATAGGGGTTGCACAACTGCTCCTAAGCCTGGCCCATAACCCAGAACTGCGTCCGTGAACCTTATCACATCATTGGCTCAGTAATTGACAGGAGACCTGTCAATTACTGAGTTGTGATGCAAAATAATATAGAAAACAATATTATTGGTTTAATTAATTAGATTAGATGAGGTCTAAAATTGAAGATTGAACAAAACTTGCAATTTAAACTTCAACACTTCAACTCTTAAACAGACCATCCAACATGGGTGTGATTTGATAACTTGACACTCAGTTGACTGTTTTCAAAAAACACACTGACTGGTTTTACTTCAAACTTAGCCTACTGACTTCAAAATACTTGATATCGGACTCGAGGTCAAAGAGAAAATTTTCAATTATTTAAAACTGTGCAATAACTCTGTTTCTTGAAGAAATTAAGTCAACATCCTGGGTCAAAAAAAACAACTTATAAACCCTCCAAGTGACTTAAAGTAATGTTTTGTTGAAGATGAAATTTTGTATGAAAATTCCGTAATTAAAACAATACCAATACTATATTGCCTTTTTCTATGGCCTCTGCATGTGCTTACAGCTTTTGTCTGTCTATTGTTGCAGAGGGTTGGGGTGGATATACAGACATATCAACTCAATTCTTCTTTCTTCATTGCCATTTAAATAATTCATTTGGTGAGCTTGAAAAAACTTTGCCAAGAACAGGCAATTTTCAACCACTGTGATCATGTTTTATTTGTAACTTCAAAAACTTACATGGTCCTCTCGCTGCTTTCTATATGCAACTAGATGACAATCATCGCGCATCAATGCTCGTGACTTCCCCTCATCGCCAATTTTTGGTTGGCAGTCACGTGATACCGTACGCGCATTCTATTGGCTGACGGCATTCGGAAGTGCTCTATGTTCGGTGAGTCTCGGGACTTTCGTGAGACACAAAAGTGCTTTAAACAATCTATCAGAGTGTGGGAAAAGGTAATACAGATAGAAGGTGGTGTAATATCAGTATGGGGAGGGTTCATTAACGTTTAAATTACCGTAAATAATAAGATAAATAGTTTGTCGTTCTATCATGGAATTCATTAATCGCGTGTGGTTCCTGGAACGCATTAACCGCGAGGAACGAGGGCGCACTGTGAATGGGGGCTACAGTGACTCAGTAGTAGAGCAGGTCGTCCAATGTTTCAACATCTGCGGTTTGATTCCTGCTCCCGCCCAAAAACACCTGGAGTGTCAGCTAAGGGTGGGAGGTGTCAGTTCTCCTCTGGAGCACTGCCCTGTGTTTTCAGGGCCTGTACACACACATGTACAGGCCCTGAAAAAAAATAAAAAAATAAATAAATAAATGAAAAAATAAAAATTATATATTGCATATATATATTGCATATATATACTATATATATATATATATATATATATATATATATATATATATATATAGTATATATATATATATAGTATATATATGCAACTAATTTCCCTGCTGGAATTAATTCAGCATATAAAAAAAAATCAAATGACTCATTTCAGGGGATTTGTGATACCTAAAATCATTTATTCACCATTTCCCAGTTGCTTTTTCAATTGATGTTTGTGTGATGATCCCAGAAATTACAACATCCCACACCACATTTGAATCCCCTCAGTCTTCTTGGCCATCCATGTCCTGTCAACTTAACCACCAACACCTTTTAAGTTGAACAGTTCACATACTGTATGCTTGAAGTGCTGTAATATCAAAGGAGTCTCTCAACTCTGCAGTGTCTTCATAATAAGGCTGCTGGGTGGGGCGTTGGTGAATATTGTTCCCACAAAAATATGTGTCCCCCACAAAGCATGTCGGATTACTCTGCAACAACCAAGGTCCTCGATCTGAAAGCCCAGGTGACGATATCTCTCATCCGTCTCAAACAGGGTGTTGTTTGTATAAGAGCCAAAGAACTGGGGAAAAGAACCAACGTGCATCAAACAGTAATTTGAATATTGCCTTTCACAGATAAACAGCATTGATTTAAACAACAATTTTGACACAATTTTTTTCCAGATAGATTGTCAAAAATAAAAGGTTTTATAAAGGGTAATGGTAAATTCAATATTTATAGATATTGGGACATGGTAGTGCTGCCTCCAAAGATAGCCTGAAACTACTCATTTTCTACAGTTAATCTGATCAGTTTTTTATTTATTACATGATAACTTTTAGGTGGATCTTCACCATTCCGGAATGGTTTGCTCATTTAGTCATTTTTATTGACTTGGGTTTATTGACTTTATTAACTTGGATTTTCATTTTAAAAAGTTATATGCTTCTAATAAAGTCAAAAATTGTTAACGACTAACTTCCAGTTGTTCTTGCAGGCTGTTGAGTTACTGGTTGATAAACTTTTTTCCATTTACAAACGACATTGATATGAGACTGGCTCTAACTATTTGACAAGTTTTACTGTGCACTGCTCAGATTTTGCCACTGATAATATTCAAGGTTTAAAATATTCACATAACTACATTCTTCAGTTTTGTGAAAGGCAAAACTTCTGGGCACATTATGGGATTTGTCACTAGTTTACAGTGGCAGAAGTGACAAGCTTGTTTCCAAGGGACGCCTGACCAAAGCCTTATTCGATTTCCAGCAGGTACGAAATGTGCTGGGAAGCTGCAGTGCGACAGTGAGCCGACTGTTGGATCCAACTGTCAAAGTCAAAACGTCTCTGATAATTATTTTAACCACAACATAACTTATCTACTGATAACAGAATGAGTGGCATCTCATTTTCTCAATAAAGATTTTTACCGCTCCACCTCTTTAACACTGCTTTGACGGAAGTCCAAAAACAGAAGGAACTGAAAAACATATCGATGGACTGACATTGGTCCTTTAATGCTGAAAGGAACCAACTCACTCACTGGTGTTAGTACTGTATATGTTGTTGTGGTGGTAATACGAGTACTATTTGTTTATTGGCACATTGCTATGAACTGTGTTTATGCACGTTTTGAAGTTTTTCCTTTATAGTGATGTAGTTTCCTCACTCCTAAGTGTTTATTGCACATGCATCACTCTAGTACTCACACTGCTTCGGTGTGCAAGGCTAAAGGAATGAGCATATTACCCTCGTTTACAGTCATGACAAAAAATAGCACAAGCAGATGAGACAACTGTTACTGAAAATCTGCCAGGAAGTCTGGGTAAATTAAGATTAAGAATGCATGACTGACACACAACCGTACACTACATGACACTATTCTCTCTAGTAGAAAATGTTACTTTATATTGTAGTAGTTTACTGTTGTATTTGTGGACATCTTTCTCAATGCATGCCTGACACCTCAACTTTAAAGTAAATGTGGGGAATCTTTAGACTCAGTATGTTGCTGACACCGTCACTAACATGATCGTTCTTGAGCAGTTGGGTTAGGGAGTAGAATGGGATTAAACAACACTACAACAGATTAGGAATGGTTTTTAACAGACATGTGACAAATGATAAACAGGACATGAAATTTATAGCAGAATATGGTTGCTCTAGCATTCCTTTAATAAAGATGTCTCAGTCTTTTAAATACATTACCTAATGAGTAAAAACTCATTATTTTAATCTAGTCATACAAGTGTTCCTTTGACATCACTAACTGTGGAATCTTACCGCTAAGCCTGATGTGGGATCAATAAAGTCAGCCCAGTATCCTTCTTTATGCAGGATGGAGCAGATCTCCTTTGCTCCTTCAACAAACTGCACAGGAAAAGATTCAGATCACTAAGTGACTTCATTTTGACTTCACTTATCTTCTGCTATCCATATATGATACATGCATAAAACTTTTGTGATCAAACTACTCTTCAGACTTAAAAGCTCCAAGATTGTCTTCTTTGATTTTGGCCTATTAGCACGTTTGAGGTGCAGATTGCTGTCCCTGAAACCCAGACCTGGATAAGTGGTTGAAAACAAACGTATGAGCGAACAAACAAACTTTAAGAAAGGAGAACTGTCAGAAAGAATAAAATAAACAAAATAAAAAGCATTATAAATACTCCATATTTTCTCAGACAACAATGCACCTTTTCAAGCAACTGTTCTCTCTCCTCTTCGACATCAGTGCACCACGATGTCATATCATTCTGGGTCTTTTGGGTCACTGTCACCACCATCATATCACACAATGGAGCCTCAGGAAACATGGACTGGAAATCTATCATCACATTATCAGGAGTCATGTACAATAAACTTTTATTAGAACATGTTCTGCTCTGTCAGCTTGGTTTTAAAATAATTATTTGATTGTACAATTTCCAGGAAAGCCACAGTAATAACACAAAACATTCAGAAAATGTTGACTTATGGATGTTACTAAAACATTTTAATTTAAAAGTGATCAAGTTATATATACTGTATATGTCATTCTGCAGAGAAATGCAGTGTTAAATGCCATACCTTTCTTCAGAAGTTCAGGGCAGGACTGAATGGCACACTCCACAGTGGAGTTGTCAAAATACTGTTGCGCTCCATTGACATTTGGAGATGGAACTCTGTCATCTTGCTCCTGGAACACACAAAAATGACTGTCAGAACAGGTAGACAAAATGTAAGGAAGAAAGCCAGCAATTCAGAAAATGACTCTTGTTCTCCACAGTTTAAGACACTCATTAGTCCTATTAGTACATGGGTTTTGGTCTTTGTCGCACACTGACACAATTATTCTTACTCATATTATTATAAAATCATTTTCAATAAATTAAAATTTTATTCAACTTGAATAAAACTTTATTCAATCCAACACGGATCAATCCAACACATGTCATATGTTGGATGAAGTGACGCTATTTACAACACCACTGTCCTAAATCTGGTGTATGCCCAGAACACAGCCACATATTCATGTGGTAATGCAGCCTGTATCTTGTATCTTGAATGACAAATCATATTTGACTGGCACAAAAATGTAATTGAGATCTCTTAATTACTTGAACATATATTGAGAAAAAAACATCAATGAACAGACTGATTGTGATGACCAAGTTTTGATCATATTTTGCATTTAAATGTATAGTGGGGGTAGGTCTGGTCAAGTATTACAAGGGCATTCTTACACACTCAAACCACATACTCCGATCACATGTTTAGGACAACACTCATTGTCTACTGTTTTTCCTAAACTTTTGAGTGTTTCTTGCCTTATGTTCTTTATTGTTGAGCAAGGATTTTTAATATAATAACAATAATAATAATAATAATAATATAATAATAATAATAATCCTTTATTGTCTCACAGTGGGGAAATTTGTGTTTTTAGTTCAATATCTACAGCTACTTTGACATGGTGTGATGTCAATATGGTCAATGAGCTATTGTAGTACAGAGACAAGTAAACATGAATTATGTGGAGCAGGTGGCATTGTCATCAATAAATCAATAAGATGTTTAACATGATAATGCCTTCAGGGTGAGCCATTATCTAATACAACATATCAAGATTGGAAAAAGAACATTTAGAATAACAATTCCATGTTTGATGGGGAAAAAAAGAAAGCTGTCTACTGTGTCTGCTTTATTACGTTTTCGTTTAGTTCTTCATTCTTAAATTCTCCTTATTCTACGCGTGCGTGCATGTGTGCGTGTGTGTGTGTGTGTGTGTGAACGTATCCATCCACTCTGTCTCTCACAAGGCTGGGAATGAGTGATGAATTCACTTCTTGATTCCTGCCTGGATTATTTCACATGCAAGGTTTAGTCTTCACTGAGAAAGTAGCTCCATAATTAACGTAGTAAATAAACCGTTTACTGTTTATTACCATTTATTATTATATTATTACATAATAAAAAATAAGAGTGAAGAACAAGAGAAAAAAAGGAGAGATATACGTAGTAAAGAAGTTACTTAAAGTTTAAAAGCACTAAAGCTAGCCCATAAGTTTCTTTGCACGTGACCCATGTGCACCACATCAACAGGGTGTGTAGCTGGTGTTGACAGCGGGAGCTCATTAACATTTAATGGCAAGCCCATTCAAACATATCATTTTGACAGGGCGCTCATCTCATCAGTTTTCAAAAGAATATACCAAGGACCACGGATCAATTTGAGGCAAGACATTTCAAATACAGTGTAGTTGGACATCTGGCAGCTGTGTGAAATTAATTATAGAGAGTATGATAAGGGATATTTGAGAATAGAAAATTCAAAAATACCTATAAAAATGGAACAGATTTTGTGATGACCTGGGGATAAAACGTTTTGACATAAATGATCTCAAATGCAGTTTTTTTTGTGGCTACTGTATATAATACTGGAGCTGTGCTCCACCGTAACCCGTAGGTCCTTTTTAAGTAGTTCTATCCATTTTCAGAAACAGTGACGATAACACTTACACAGAATTTCTCCATAATCTGGGTTAGCATGAATTTCTGTCTCTCTGTGCCAGACAGAGAGTGAGGCGTGTTCTTTTCATACAGTCCTTTCAGGTGTGAGTCAAATCCAATATTGCCAGGCAGCTGGAAGTGTTGGTCAAGCGTTTCCACTGGCCCCTTGGTCTCATCAGACAAAACTGTCCGGAGTCAGAAGCAAATCAGTATGAGTATACAACGTTTGATGAAGAAGGTTTTTCAGAAAATACTTAATACCTAAAATATTTAATGCAAAGTACCTGACATACCCAGTTTGGAGGGGGTAATGTTGAGCTTATCAGAACCAGAGGATCTACCAGCATAAGACACTGTGGCTCCAGTCACACGATTCACCAACACGTGAAGCCCTGGGAGGTAAGTGACCAGCCTGCCTCTCCCGCAAAACACCTGAATACGTGTACAGACACACAGGCCAAAAGACAAGATGCAAAGCATGTAGAAATTACAGAAATATGACTAATGTCACATATTTAACCAATCCACAAACTGGTGAGAACTTTGTATTTGAATAATTCTTAAATTATAACACATAAGAATCTTTACTTAAATGGTCCTATTTCACGGCGCAGGTTTAGTGGAAAACTTTTTAAAAAATTCTGAGTAAAACAGGATTTAACTGCAGTTGCAGCTCACTGAACAGTTGACAGTCAACTCAGATTGTCACTGACAGGGATGAGGAAAATAATTTTGATTTTACAGTTTAGGGATAAGACCTGAGCCACAACTTGTAATCCTGTAAGAAATGATTGATAAAAATTATATTTAAATATTGCATTATTATGGACTTAATCGTACTGAAACGTGATTATTTTTTTCCTGCCTTTTGAAAGAATGAGATAAAAACTTTTAGAAATAAGTCTAACACATATGACAGATTTAACACCTCTTCTATGACAGTGTTGATAAAAAAGTAAACATGATAGGCTGCGTGCGATTTGCTAAAAGCGCTGGAGGGGGGCAGCAGTAGCTCAGTTCACTAGTTCTTGGTCAGATTGACTAACACTAGAATGCACAAATAATTTCCATCATAAAAGTTGATTTCATTTTATTCATTTCCAAAATAAGCAATCAACAGGCCTGATTCTATTTTTAGACTGATGACAAGCCGTGAGCTTAAAATCAGAACAGCTGAACATTCAAATTTAATACAAATTTAAACATGAAACATTTCATTTTCTGTGCCGACCACGATGTTTCCAGGATAAGAAACAAACTTCTTAACTGGACGTGTAAGCATCATAAAGTGAATCCACTGTAGACAGAACACACGCTAGAAGCATCTTACCGTTGCATTGGCCATCTCATGTGCCTGTTGTTTTGCAGTATTTAACTGGGATTCTGTATAAGTGAAATGAAAATGCAATCAGAAACTACTCAACACTTATATTGTCACATAATGTTAAAAAAAAAAAAAAATACAAGAGAGACATGTTAAACCACACTATGATTCAGTGTCCATTGGTTAACCTTAACTCATTTATGGTATTCTTGTGTAATCAATGTATGATTGTATTTGAGTAGAAAGTAGATTATTAAAAATCTATCTATCTATCTCTCTATTTATCTATCTATCCTAACACCACAAGCAGCACAGCTGTTACTCTTTACAGTAGCAATACAGTACGTCGTACTTGTCACAAGGTTTATTTTTAAATAGCGTTAACGACCTCAATACAGTTTAAATGACTGCTATCCTCCACCCGACACTCGATAGTAATAAAAAGTCATCTTCAGACCGTCAACACAATCTTTTTCTTTCATATTCATCTCTCAGGAATCGCTGCTACTAAACCTGGTTCCTTCTTATTGAATAGTTCTACCCCTTTTAACATGAGACAGACAACCAGACGCAGCGACTGTACAAGTCCACCTTATAGCTATGTTGTTACTCGCTCAATTACTTAAATTGTTTGAAAAGTATTGACAGGAGAACACCTACTTTCAATATCCACCATGAAAGCATAACCTTGAATGTGTTGCTGTTTACTTCTTGTTTCTTTTAGCGGTTGTCAATTAGCTTTTATGACCTTTACCGCCACCTACTGGACTGGAGTGTCAAAGCTGTATCACGATGACTGCAGCTTTATTTTTAAATAACTTATTTTAATTTTACAAAGTAGAACAGCAGGAACAAGACTATTATTATTATTATTATTATTATTATTATTATTATTATTATTATTATTATTATTATTATTATTATTATTATTATTATTATTATTATTTTGTAACACAAAACAGAGAGGTAGGGTAAAAACTTTGAGGTACGGGGACTTTGAAAGTTCTCTCAGGATATGCTGTATACACTCACTCTGAAGGTGGTGAATTGATGTTATATTTCAATGACCCAGGGTCCGTTTCATGAGGCAGGGTTAACAAACCGTGAGTAAAAACCTGTGGCTCTGGGTTGACTTACTGTGAGCCTGTAAACCCAGGGTTTGTGGTTTCACAAAGGTTGCTCAGGATTAGTTTTATCAACCCAGGATAAATTCATCCAGAGATTAGCAGGTGCGACACAACTCTAATAAGTCATTATCAATAGAGCTAGTGATGTCCGCTTTGACACGTCACTCTGAAGCCACATGACTGATGACGTTTGAACCACTCAAGTGGTTCATTCACCAAGTGAGCCAGTGTAGTGCTTTGGATCAATGGGTGGGAAAACTGACAAAACTGGCTGGTCAAAGATGTGTTAAAATGAATGAAGCAGTGCAGTGCTCTGCCTATTGTGTCAATACCTTCTGGATTGATTAGATTAGCTTTCGGATTGCTGATGCCTGACGTTTGCTTTCTAATTGCTTTGCAATGGAATAGACCAGAAAGAGATCTCAAATCTGGAAACACTTTGAAGTGGTGCCGCCGAACAAAATAGATTTTAATTTCTAAGAGACTTATTTTCAAGCTCTGTCATTCACACAGTAGAAAAGAATAAACCACACACATGTCATTTTTAATTTGCAGGTGAAGTGTTTGCTTTGTTCCCAGCACCTGGCATTCAGTGACAACACGTCCTCTATGATGAGACATCACCGAGCCAGACATGAGAATGAAGTCGGTGGTGCTGCTGTAATGACGTCTCGGAATTCCGACTGTTATCTCATAATATAGACCTTGTTTTTTTCCAGTGGCCCTAATCCTGCTGTTACTCACGCACACAAACACATATGTGTGTGTGTGTGTGTGTGTGTGTGTGTGTGTGTGTGTGTGTGTGTGTGTGTGTGTGTGTGTGTATCTTCTTCTTTTCCTTTCGGCCTTTCCCTTCAGGGGTCACCACAGCGAATCAATTGCCTCCATCTAACCCTGTCCTTTGCATCCTCTTCTCTCACACCAACTACCTTCATGTCCTCTTTCACTACATCCATAAACCTCCTCTTTGGTCTTCCTCTAGGCCTCCTGCCTGGCAGTTCAAAACTCAGCATTCTTCTACCAATATATTCACTATCTCTCCTCTGGACATGTCCAAACCATCTCAGTCTGGCCTCTCTGACTTTATCTCCAAAACCTCTAACATGTGCTGTCCCTCTGATGTACTCATTCCTGATCCTATCCTTCCTGGTCACTCCCAGAGAGAACCTCAGCATCTTCATCTCTGCTACCTCCAGCTCTGTCTCCTGTCTTTTCCTCAGTGACACTGTCTCTAGACCAAACAACATCGCTGGTCTCACCACAGTTTTGTACACCTTTCCTTTCATGTTAGCTGAAACTCTTCTATCACACATCACACCTGACACTTTTCTCCACCCATTCCATCCTGCCTGCACACACTTCTTCACCTCTTTTCCACACTCTCCATTGCTCTGGACTGTTGACCCCAAGTACTTCAAATCCTCCACCTTCTTGATCTCTTCTCCCTGTAACCTCACTCTTCCATTTGGGTCCCTCTCATTCACACACATGTACTCTGTCTTACTGCGGCTAACCTTCATTCCTCTCCTTTCCAGGACAAACCTCCACCTCTCTAGCTTCTCCTCCACCTCTTCCCTACTCTCACTGCAGATCACAATGTCATCTGCAAACATCATAGTCCATGGAGATTCCTGTCTGACCTCGTCTGTCAGCCTGTCCATCACCATAGCGAACAAGAAGGGGCTCAGAGCTGATCCCTGATGCAGTCCCACCTCCACCTTGAACTCCTCTGTCACACCTACAGCACACCTCACCACTGTCTTACAGTCCTCATACATGTCCTGCACCGCTCTAACATACTTCTCTGCCACTCCAGACTTCCTCATACAATACCACAGTTCCTCTCTGGGCACCCTGTCATAAGCTTTCTCCAGATCTACAAAAACACAATGCAGCTCCCTCTGGCCTTCTCTGTACTTCTCTATCAACATCCTCAAAGCAAATACTGCATCTGTGGTACTCTTTTTTGGCATGAAACCATACTGCTGCTCACAAATGCTCACTTCTGCCCTTAGTCTAGCTTCCAGTGTGTGTGTGTGTGTGTGTGTGTGTGTGTGTGTGTGTGTGTGTGTGTGTGTGTGTGTGTGTGTGTGTGTGTGTGTGTGTGTGTGTGTGTGTGTGTGTGTGTGTGTATATATATATATATATATATATATATGACATATGCATGCTTGAACATGTAATCTATATTGCTTATTCCTTTAATGAACCCTGCAAGGATCAGTGATCATACATCAATTTCATATAGTATGTGGCTACGATATAGCAGATATAACAACATATTTAATCAAATTATATTCCGTTTTATACAGAAAATGTATACAATACTGTACATGAAATGTCAAAGCGCTGCTTTCTGAGGTCATTGACTGTTGTGTGGCTGCAGTACACCCGCCTTGCCAGCAGAGGACGCGCACGTTCTGCATGAATGAAGCTTTGTGTATTGAACCAGTTTTAACAAAATTCCGAAAGGGTTTGAAGCCCTACGAGGCCCTGATTGCGGTCACTAAAAAGAGCCCCTATTCGACGAGTGACGACAGACAAGACATATGTGTTCTTGTAATAGCATTCAAATATTCTCTACATTTATGTGGTTAAAAACTTACCTTCTAATTGCCCAAAGCAAAATCATGCAAATAAAAAAATAATAATATGAAAGTGGCACACGGCAGTGTCATTTCATCACAGAAACAGATCATTTTAGACCAGTTCTAGCTCTCATCTTGTTGGCTGTGGACTGATGGTCTGTGCCTCACCTGAACTAGTATTGACAGAGGTTACCTCTATACCCCTTCCAGAAATGATGGGCTTGGGGCCCTCAATACAGAGTCTCCAAATTTATACAAATGCACACTAATTCCTTTTCGACAACGAGAAACTCTGAAGGGTTGGCATTGCATAAAGTTTTGCTTGGTCAAAGGTACACTTACTTATGAGGCCAGAAATGTATTCACGATTTCTGCCCTCAATCATCTTAAAACCAACACACTCATTTATGTACAGATGAACATGAATACATTTTTAACTGAAAAAGCACAGCTGCCTAAAACTTCCAATTGAATTGATTGTGTTTTTTAACCTTTTCACATTTAATGAAAATAAGTTTATTCGAAGATCGTTTCATATTTCATATATATGTACACACAAACATTTCGTTTAGCTTTATTTAAATCAAAAAAGGCGAGGCTGATCATATTTCTGCTATTAGAGATTGTTTTTGAAGAATTTTTTTAGCTCAGAAAAGCGTTATGTTGAATAATCATGAAAGACAGTCTGTTTTAATCTAAAATGCATTATCTTTTTAGGATATACTTACTAAATGCAAAAAATATTTTTAAGAAATCACTGTTAAGAGGGAGTAGGGAGTATGATAAAAAGGAGTATGCCCTTCTGGTGAGAAGCAGTTAATTAGCTTGTCATTATTAGTGGAAGTGGTCAGTGTGTGACAGTTGTGAAGGAATTGACTGCATCCAGCGATTTAGTTGACAATCCTTGGAGGTTAATCATTGACAGGATCAAGGGTCAGCCTTACCATGGCACAAGGCATATGGACTTGATCAATAACTCTTTATCAGGAACTTCCTGAGAATTTGTCTCGAGAGCTGCCTCTTCTAAAATCGCCAATAGCTCCTCAATCTCTGTGGAGAACAGAAATACAGCTGGTCTTGGTACATGAGCTGGTTATATATTTTCATGTATAGTCAACATTGTGTTGTGTTAAGTAAAGCAAACCATTCTCATGTATCCTAAGTGCTGGATTAAAATAAGTATCCAAACCAAATACATCTTGTCACTTTCATTTTAACACCAATTTTCAAAGGACTTGTGTGACATAAATTAAATGAAGCGCTGGTGAGTTCACAAATGACTCTAGACTACTTCATAGTTTATTTTTCAAATTTATAGTGTTCCCTTGTAATTAATGCTCACTGATATCAATGATATTTGTCAGACTTCTCCTTGCTATCTTTAAATTCAAAAAGATGTACTCAAATGCAGACGAAGAACAGAAAACATAACAGTGCAGGGAATAAATAGGCAGACAAGTTCATGCATATCTAAATCCAAATATCCCAAGTCTTAAAAGAGCAATTTGTAGGCACCGAGGGTTTGAAAATGTGATGCTTAAGGTTAAATACCTAAAATCAGGGTGTGATCTGTCCAAAAAAGTGAATGAGGGGGGTTATTTTTAAAAAAATGCAATCAACATGCCTACTTCTTTTTTTGGTAAATGGTATCTAATGGTGAGTGGTTGAATTAATTGAGGATCTTAGTGGAAGTATTTAAGTATAATGTGGCATTTTGGAGTTTTGATTATAAGGAAGTGCATCACCTATGGTAAGTGCAATGGAATACTTCAGTAGCTTAAAGCTTGGCTTAGTCTCTACACCCCCTAAGGTGCCCCCCCCCCCCGAAAAAAAAAAAACAAATCACACATGGTTGTAAAAGGCTTTACTGAAAAGCAGTGTGTCATCCAGATCAGGGACACAGATATCATCCCAGAACCCTTTAAAAGATTCCTCCATGCAACATTGAAATGCCACAAGGGTATTTCAAAGGTGATACAAATCCACTCATAAAGTCCCAACGGTGTAAAGACGGTGTTAGTGGTCTGCTTTCCTCTGACATGAATCCCTGGTGGTAAGCTTTCTCTTGATCTAAAAAAGAAAACCAGGACTTACCTCCCAAACTATCCAAAAGGTTTTGGACCTGAGGGATAGGCTGACGGACAGCATGAGTGTTTCTGTTCAAGTTTCTGTATATGTTTAGCCCACTTCTGTTTTAGAGCAATGAAGTGTCTCTTTGCAGGATGAGCATTGTTTAAACTTTTCAGTTGAATCACCACTGCCACAGTTCACACATTTCTAGGACTCCTGACCAGTTACAGCTAACATCTGTCCCGTGGTGGTAACCGTTCCTCGTTTAAAGGAACTTCTCTAGACCTCTAATTCCTCTGATTTTACATCCAGCTTGAAAATGTGCTCACTTCCACATCAGTAGCAGTGCATGCAGGGTTCATTTGTTCCTGTCTGCTGGCAGACAAAACATGGATAGAGCAGTTGGAGTGCTGATCAGGTCCATACTGAAGCTGTACTGGAGCAGGTATGGATGGATGGATGGATGGATGGATGGATGGATGGATGGATGGATGGATGGATGGATGGATGGATGGATGGATGGATGGATGGATGGATGGATGGATGGATGGATGGATGGATGGATGGATGGATGGATGGATGGATGGATGGATGGATGGATGGATGGATGGATGGGTGGGTATGTAGGTAGGTAGGTAGCTAGGTAGATACATAGATTGATAGATAGACAGACAAACAGACAGACAGACAGACACACGCCCACACGGTGAGCAGGCACGTCCACAATAATGTAACATGGTACAAGACACATCAGCATCAACCAAATGACACCCCGGTTCCACCCCAGCAAATCTCTACTCCATCATCTCCCCCACACTCAACAAAATCAATGACCTTCCTGACCTTGACGTGCAATAATACTCTCATTGTACCCTCTGACGGCACTGGTCACAAAGGAGGTTTTCAATCTATCTATGGAGGAGCTCGGTGACAGCATTCTATCACTGAAGGAGCTCCTCTGCTGGGAGAAGGTGATGGGTAGGAGGTTGTAGGTGTTCCCAAGGATTGCTCTGAACTTGGACATGGTCCTCCTCTCCAGAACTGTCTCCACAGAATCCACGTTCTGACCAACCACAGAACCAGCCCTGTGGATGAGTCTGTTCAGGTGTTCCATGTCCCTCTTCCTTGCACCACCACCCCAACACACAATAGTGTAAGACAGCACACTGGACACAACAGACTAGTAACACATCTGAAGGAGCTCGGAGCAGATGTTGAAGGAGGCCAGTTTGTTCAGCAGGAGACGGGGCTTGATGGTATTGAAGGTGCTCGAAAAGTCAAAGAAGTGCACCATAACGGCACAGTCCCCGATGTCCAGGTAGGTCAACGCACGCTGGAAGAGGTACAGGAAGGCGTCGTCAAAATGGGTTTATAACATTTACAAACAAAAACAAAATCTATAAATATTCATGTTAAGTTTGTCTTCCCATTCATCAATGGCGATTCAGCACTCTGCAGCTGAACCGGATCATCTCGTCATGAAGTTGAAATTATTATTATTATTTTAGTTCAATTTTATTTTATATATTCATGTTAGCAACCTATATTTGTTTTTTCAAGTTCCAAAACAGTTCAGTGAGCATGTTTGAGTCCAGGTGAAGAAATGGATGCACATCTTATCTGTTATTACTGTATTCACACAGCATACCGTCTGCACATAAGCAGATAATTTGAAAGTTTGGAAAATTAAACACATCATGGGAAGAAAAATAAAAGATACCATTATTTATGGCAGCTGCATTCAAGTGAAACAAATTAACTAATTTTACGGATTAGAAATACACGTTGATGTTTTAATTAACATACTATCAAACGGTGGGCTGTCTCCTGTCAGTGTTCATCTACGATTCAGCATTGACCTGTTTTCAGGATAAAAGCCGATCTCTGCCTCCAGGGGTCATCATCAGTACAGTTGCGACTTGTTGCCAAAGGCAGATTCGGGGTTCCACAGCTGAAAAGTGTTCAGTCTGAACCACCGAGACCTACGACTTTGACAGGTGATTGTCAAACATCAACGGGACTGCAAGAAAACTTATCCCCTCTATACGCATCTGATAAACGGGAGAATAATTCATAGCCAACGATGGTAAGGAACAATTTTTTTAGAGGTAAATTTTAAGTTCGTTTGGCTTAGAAATTAAATGTTTTACAATATTGTTGGAACTTGTTGGAAGATCCTTGTGTGTACTTTTGAAGCAACGTTAAATATTCTTTGTACACTTAAATAGTCACATAAAAACTGTCAGTGCATGCAAAGTCGTCAGTTTAATAATTATGATTTTAATTATGATGTAATCGAGACTCGATCATTCTCTCGTCTTGTTGTAGCAAGGCTCTTTCTCGTCCGCCGGCATTCACCCGTACCAGACTCCCCATACCTCCTCCCACACCGCGCCCCCGGGAGTCCCGGCCCACCACCCGGTGATCGGCGGCACGAAGCTGGAGGCGGTGATGGAGAACCTGCAACGGCAGCAGGCAGCGCGACTGGCAATAGAAGAGAAACTCCGGCAGTCGGAAACAGCGAAAGATCTCCGCTCTACGGTGGAGTCCCAGATTTATCCCCACGCCCCAGCTTTCCGCCACTACCGGGCGGCGATGCGAGGTGCCGGAGTTGCCAACTCGTCTGGCCGAGTGACGACGCTCCCGCGCATGGATGTTCCCAGAGCCAGCGACGATGGCAACTCAACCAGAGTTGACAGCGATGATAAGGAATGTGTTGAAGAGGACCATGATATGGAAGAGCGTAACATTATGAATGAAGAAGAGGAGGGTAAAGACTGTGTCACGCTGAACCACTTCCAACAATCTTCGCTTCACGTAACCTCCCTGGCTCCTCAGAGCGCCGCCATGTACCTCATGGCCCGAGTGCCATCGGCCTTCGCCCCGGCGCGACGAGCGGAGTCTCCATCGGCGCAAACCCAGTCCCAACATCACGACTGGACCTACGAGGAGCAATTCAAACAGGTAAGATAAACTGTCACTGGAACTTAGATATTTTGATTTTAGCGTTGTTGTTTTTTTTTACAGTAACCCATATAGTCTGACAGCATCAACTGATTTAGCTGCAGTCAACATTCTAGTGGGAAAAAAAATACATAGACAACTGTTCTGTGCACAAACTCTACTCTTCTTTTGCTCACAACTAAAGGCTTTTCGGTAAGGCAGTAAGGTATAGATCTCACTCAAATGGTTAATTGCAATAATTAGTTATTTTGTCAAGATTGATGAAGATTTTTGTTTACACCTGTTTGCTCATAGTGCTGTTACAGATGCTGAACATCCCCAAATTCTAAGGGAAAGATTTTCAACCTGAGGCTGCTTGGATAATAAAAATATTACAAATGTGTTAGGATGTGTTCTCCTTTGTAAATTTAATTTTGTCCTTGTAATTATTGTTTTATTAAATATTTGAAAATTTTTATCTTTTTGTGCCTTTAGTCTTTGTCCCCTTATTGCCTCAACGCTGTCAGTATGTGATATTACTGTTTATACAGCAGAATCTCGAGAAAAAAAAAAAATCTAGAATAGTGACAATGTTAGTCAAAAGGGAGCCAAATGTTTTACTTTTCATGGATTATAACTTAAAGTTCAAATGTAGTTATTGTTTAAAGCATTAAAAAGCCATAATTAAACCACAATGAAGGATTTTCTATTTGTGATGCCTTTTGTATGTTCATGTTGCTACTTACTTTTAGTATTCTGTTGATGACAATTACTTATTTGACTGATTTATGGTTTACTTTTTATATTCAGTATGATGAAAACAGATCAGTACTCTGCATAATTGTGGCAGTGTAATGTCATCTTTCATTTTGTACATTAGTGACAGTGTTAGTGTCGTACATTAAAGGAAATGCAGGTCATGTAGATGCTTTGTAAATAATGGCTGATATGTATAGCCTCAATAAAGTGATGCATGTGTTGAGGATGGTGAATTGACCTGTGGAAAAAAATGCCAGTCAGCATTCTTTAAACACCTATGCTATATCAATGGCAAATTAAGTATTTTTCTTGACATGATTTATTAGATGCCTTATGTGTATTTGAGAGGATATTTTCTGACAATAATTCACGCCTAACACTTAAGAAAACAACCTAAAAATTAGCAGCATTAGCATTTCACAAAATTCTGTGTAGTTATTATTGTCAAACCTTTTAATTTTGGGTAAACTTTCAATTTTTACATGAAAAGTTTCATCTGACCGGTCATGCATTCTCCACATAAGATATTATGTCTTAAAGATTCATCATGTGCAGATACTGAATTGGGTTATTTGTATGTGGGCATTCAGTGTAATGTCAGGAAGATAAAATGATTGCATATGGCTGTAAGGCAGACGGAGTGGAGCCAGCTCACTAGGAATGCTCAAATCTGCTAAACAAAACCACATTTAATGGGAGTGAATACATCTTTGTAGATTGAAGCCAGATGTGATTGAAATATAAAAAGGGCCCACTGCAACAGAGTTGTACTGTTTTATTTTAATTCGATAATCTGAAGAACAAACAATATGGCACTATGTACTATTTATATCATTACACAGAAATGTCCATGTTGCCATGTCTCTTTACACCACAAAAATACCTGTGTTACAACACTCTTTCACTGCGTAATTTTAAACAAGCCAATATTCCTCAAGCAAAAGAAGAGTAACATTTACCACATTATTTGATGTTTTAAAAAAAACATAGAACCATTCCTAGAACTATGAAGTAACGTGGCAAAAGCATTTACCTTCCCTCTTACTTGTCAGTTGATCATGTCCTCTTTTCCTCTTCATGACCTGTGGTCTCTCCAGTTTAGAGACATTTTAATTTGATTTTGCTTTGTGAGTTAGCTGCTTTGTGAACTTTTGAGTTGTTGTCAGTATGTTGTCAAAGCATTACAACTCCCAATCAGTCTCTCTGCTTTACATTTAGGAAAAGCTCTGGTTCAGTGATAGAATAAAGACAGACAATTCTGTGTAGAACAGTCTGGGTACAAAGGGCCATAAACTCATAATCTTCTTGTCTGAGGACCATGCTATGTGGAGCCAGGGAGGCATAAGTTCAGCTTCCTGTGATGATAGCTTCAAATACAGTACATACATTTCACCTCATACATTTCACCTGACTGAAGCAATCAGTTTTGTTCACATTATTTGAACAAATTATCAAAAGATATAGTACTTAATAGGCTTTTTTCTTTTATAACACAAGATAATAGCCCCAAGGAAATCTTAATAGAATATTCAAAAGACCTAAAAGAGAACTAATTTAAGATAATTACACAAACTTCTCTCTTTAATAATATATTTATTGATTTTCTTTTAAAAAGCAACAACAACAACAGTTTGAACACCAAAAAAAGACAACGAAACAGAAAAAAAGTGGAGTCTCAATCTCTTTTCCTTGCCCTGTCCCTATCCCCTTGGTATTTCTTTTCCCTCTAGAGTCTGGGTCCTGCCCCGAGTTTCTTCCTCAATGAGGGAGTTTTTCCTCGCCGCTGTCGCTTATGCTCTGAAGGGTTCCATTAGGTTTTTTTGTTCTGTAAAAGCACTTTGAAATGTCTGTTGATGTGATTAAGCACTTTATAAACAAAAGATGATATGTTTGAATGGATTAAATCCAAAAACAGTCCCCATATTATATCAACACATCAATCTTTGAGTGTGAGAGACATGTCAGGAAGTCCAAAGGTAGATATTCCATTACTGTCCTGTGCCATCCCACAACAGAAGCGGCGTTATCCAAAATCCAGTGGAGGAGGATATTTTTCTTGGCCTAAATTGTTAGAATATTCTACAGTTTTTTCTGATATATGTCAGTCACATGGCTACTGGGACGACCCAGGAGGAGAAAGACTGGATCAAGATCAAGCTCCATCTTCAAAACTTTCTGAATTTCAAATAAAACATCAGTCCAAAATTTCTCCATTTTTGCACAAGACCAGAGACAGTGGGTAAGATCACCAAACCCTGTTTGACATTTGAGGCAGAATGGAGAGAAATTCTTTCTATATCTTGAGAGGCGGTTTGGAACAGCATGCGTTCTGTACATTAGTTTGAGCTGTCGTGCTTTTATCAGGTTACAGACTGCAATTTGCTTTGCATTATCTCAGATTCCCTCCCACATCTCCTCCGTTGTCACTACACTCAGCTCTCTCTCCCAGATCAACCCCCAGCGCCATAACTCTAATATCCGAGCAGTCTCTCAAACTGTTATAGTAGGCACTGGTAGAGGCTTGCCCATCAGAAAGGAACACTTATTCTCAATCGTTGAAACCTCGATGTCAGTAAGCAGCGACGTGTCTTTCATAACAAAGTCTCTAATCTGAAAATAACGAAAAATATCCCGATAAATCAGATTTTTCTATAACCTGGTCGAAAGACAGGAGAACAGTACCATCAAAAAGATCACCCCAAGACGAGATACCCTTAGTCGTCCATCTCATTTAAGATTCCTGGGAGAAAATCAGGGTTGTCAGTGATTGGTGTAAAAACAGATGTAAGTGCTGATCTTCCCAACATACAGTATACTATGCAGTCCTCCATGCTCTAAGAGTGTTAACTGTAACTGGATTACTGTACTACTCTTTGATAGATTTCAGTTTATGAATAGAGATAGTTTTTAAGAAGGCAGCTAGAAAAGAACTTCTCAGTATCAAGCAAAATTGATGATACATCATTTTTAACCCAGTCAATTATACCTTAATTGGGCACTCAGTTGGTATCTTTGAATATCTGGGAAGTGTAGTCCACCCGTAGTACTCGGTAATTGCAGACATCCTGATGCAGGATTTTTATTTCTTCCATATAAAGGAGCTAAAGTATGTTATGAGTGAATAAAATGTGAAATTTGGCCCGGTCATGATATGGGAAGTTTGGCCAACTTCTCATCTAACAAATAAATCAAGCTCAAATTACTCGTATTGACAGGCGCTGTAGGTCTCCGTTTTTACATTTTCAGTCTGGACGCTACATGGAGAGAAAATCTCTTAATGCACACCCGTTTTTACTTCTTATTTTCAAGTAGATTTCATTAAGGTGTGATTTCATAATGTTAAGTTTCCCATCATTTTCGCACAAGCTGAGACTTTTGTCTGGCCTCCTGATTTTTCTGCTTTGCCAAGAAGATTTTAAGTTCATTTTTAAACAGTTTGTGGCAATTAGATTGTCTTTTGAAACTTTTCAAATAATTTCTTTTGTTGTACCATTGCTCGTTGTTATTAATTTTTGCCAGCTGACCATATTAGTTTAAACAATGTGTAAGAAAAATACATATTATATGTTTAAAACTAATGAAGTCAAAAAAGAACAATATTGTGTACAATAGTACCTTGAGATACAAGTTTAGCTGTCCTGTGACTGAGCTTGTAAGTCAAACAATTTGTAAATCAAATGAATTTTCCCTGTTTAACTAAAATCATGTTAATCCAAAAAAAAAGTCTTGTAAATTATGAAAAAAACATTTTTTATCAACCAATAGACATGCAATCTTTATTGGAATATAATTAATTATATTAATTATCATTAATAAATATATATAATTATTAATTATATATATGGGAACGAATGAGATTTGGTGTCAGCTGATATCGTACCTGTCCGCCAACTAGTGGTGGGTAATGATTCGTAACTTTAATTTCTACTTGTATATCAAACAAAAATAAGGATGGAGCGATGGCTCATATCTCAAAAAACTTGTATATTGAATCACTCATATATCAATGTACTCACTGCACTCGATATTATATCTTGTCTCTCTTTGCTGAATTCCTTTTTGTATTAGTGAAGCTAGGGTTTTATAATTTAGTTTTTTGTTGCTTGCCACAATAGCCATGATATCCCATAATAGCTATATTTATTCCGTTACGGCAACGTGTTCGGAGCATCTCCCCACCTCATGCCTTTAAGTCCGCTGGGATAGGGTGGAATAGGAAGCTGTCCAGAAAATGTACACTTTGACCAATATTTTTTTCAACTGAGTCAGTGAAAGAAGGCTGTCAGGGCCCTCTTAACCTCCCCAAGAAGACCCTGGTGGAGTCATGAAATAACTGAAGATCTAGAAAATGTTCCATCACCTTCACAGCTCT